>CAUYQV010120444.1:0-11716 GCA_963574575.1 Galagoides demidoff
CCCGCCAAACAACAATGATGGCTGCAACCAAAAAATGGCCGGGCGTTGTGGCAGGCGCCTGTGGTCCCAGCTACTTGGGAGGCAGAGGCAGGAGACTCGCTTGAGCCCAGGAGTTGGAGGTTGCTATGAGCTGTGATGCCACGGCACTCTACCCCGGGGGATAGCTTGAGGCTCCGTCTCAAAAAAAAAAAAAAAAAAAAAAAAAAAAGAACCTGCCTCCTTAGCGCAGTAGGCAGCGTTTCAGTCTCATTAAAAAAAAAAAAAAAAAAAAAAGAATTTCAACTTTGTGACTGTTGAATATAAAAAGGGAAGAGAATAAACAAAAAGGAAATGTGGTTGGATATGTGAAGGGATAATATGTATGTCTCTTCAAATTTTGCTTTTATAATATTAAATTGTCTTAACAGAGGACCTAAAACTTCAGGGAAAAGATGACAACCCCCCATTTCCTGCATCTGGGCTCCCTGCGAGTGAGGGACTGGCTGGTAGAGGGCCCCTTCCAGAAGCAGGTGGGGCTGGGGGCTTTGCTAGAAGCCATTGGAGGCAACTAAGGAAATCCAGACTTGGCTAGTCTGTGAGAGGACCCTCCCCAGACCCCAAGCCCCCAGCCTACCTGGCAGAGGCAGGGAGGAAAGCTGGATGAGGCATCTCAACCAAGATGGGGCCTTCCCAGGGTAAGAGGCCAAGACAGCAGCCCCTGCCTTTGATTAGGATTGAGATCAGAGAGGACAACCGGCTCTAACATACATTCTCAGCCAGAAGGGGAAAAAAAAGTTTTGAAACTACAGTAGATTATAATCAGACCAGCCACTATCTACTAGAAACCACTTCTGCCAACTCCGTCCCCAACTCATCTGATCCACCAAACCCACCCCACAACTAGTTGCTGATACTCCCATTTTACAGATGAGGAAAGAGAGATCCTTCATCTATCCAAGACTCAGTCACAGGTCTAGGTGCTGGGCATGATTCAGAAGCCCAAGAGTAAATTCAGGCCAGCACATCTGAAGGCCTCCTACCTAAATGGCACCCGTGCTGGGAGCTGCATGCATTTGGGGCAGGAGGTAGAGGGGCCTGAATGAAGCCCCACCCAGCCCAGCCATATGGGGATAGTGACTCTGCTGCATTCCAGGTGGGTGCTATAGACTGAATCTTCGCATCCCTCTAAAATTCAAAGTTTGAAATGCTAATCCCCAATGTGATGATATTAGGAACTGAGGCCTTTGGGAGGTAATTAGGTTCACATGAGGTCATGAAGGTAGGACCCCTGTGATGGGATTAGTGCCTTTATAAGATGATGAAGAGACCAGAGCCCTCTCCTCCCACTAGGTACACACACAATGAGAAGGCAGCTATTTGCAAGCCACAGAAAGAGCTCTCACCAGAAACCAAATCTTCCAGCACCTTGACCTTGGAACTTCTAGCTTCCAGAAATGAGAGAAATAAACGTCTGTTGTTTAAGCCATCCAGTCTGCGGTATTTGTTACAACAGCCCAAGCTGACCAAGACAAGGGAAAGGGGAAACCATGAGCTCACGGGTAGGCCTAGTACCCAAGAAGCAACTGACAAGAAATTGTTTTCAAGACAGCAGAAAAGTAAAATTACATTCACATATTATTTTATGGACACTGACAGTTTCAAAGTCAGTGTAAATAAAGAATCATCTGTAAGCATTATTAAATGAAAAAAGTTAAGTGTAGGAGAGCCACTGTGTGTCATCATACACATCTACTTGTACAAACCACATGTCTAATAAAACACACAAGAAAGGGGCAGCATGGCTGCCTCTGGAGACTGGGAGTTGAGCACGAAGGAGACTCACTTTGCACTGCATTCCCTTGCTATAATTTGGTTTTTGGATTTTTCTTGTTTAAGATATGAGGTCTTGATATGTTGCCCACACTGGACTTGCTCTGGTTCAAGTGATCCTCCCACCTCAGCCTCCCAAGTACCTGGAACCACAGCCACACACCATCACTTCCAACTTGAGTTTGATCGTGCACAGTGGCTTTTTTTTTTTTTTGAGACAGAATCTCACTCTGTTACCCTGTGTACAGTGCCATGGCATCACCATAGCTCACAGAAACTTCAAACTCTTGGGCTAAAGTGATCCTTTTGCCCCAGCCTCCAAGTAGCTGAAACTACAGGCATTAGCCACCAGGCCTGGCTAGTTTTTCTATTTTTAGTATTCTTGCTCAGGCTGGTCTCAAACTCCTGAGCTCAGGCATTCCACCTATGTTGGCTTCCCAGAGTTCTAGTATTATAAGAGTAAGCAACCGAGCCTGGCCTTACAGTATTTTTTTTTTTTTGAGACAGAGTCTCAAGCTGTTGCTCTGGGTAGAGTGCCATGGCATCACAGCTCACAGCAACCTCCCACTCTTGGGCTTAAGGGATTCTCTTGCCTCAGCCTCCCAAGTAGCTGGGACTACAGGCGCCTACCACAATGCCTGGCTTTTTTTTTTTTTTGGTTGTAGTTATCATCATTGTTCTTTGGGGGGGCCTGAGCTGGATTTGAACCCTCTAGCTCCAGTGTATATGGCTAGCCCCCTAGCTGCTTGAGCTACAGGCACCAAACCAGTGTTTTGTTTTATTTTGTTTTTTGAGTCAGAGCCTCAAGCTATCACCCTGGGTAGAGTGCTGCGGCATCACAGCTCACAGCAACCTCCAACTCCTAGGCTCAAGCAATTCTCCTGCCTCCACCTCCCAAGTAGCTGGGACTACAGGCACCTGCCACAACGCCCGTCTATTTTTTTTTTTTTTTGGTTGCAGCCATCATTGTTGTTTGGCAGGCCCAGGCTGGATTCGAACCTGCCAGCTCAGGTATGTGTGGCTGGTGCCTTAGCCACTTGAGCCATAGGCACTGAGCCGCAGTATTACTTTTTAACAAAAGTTTTTTTAGTTGGCGGGCACCTGTGGTCCCAGCTACTTGGGAGGCGGAGGCAGGAGACTCGCTTGAGCCCAGGAGTTGGAGGTTGCTATGAGCTGTGATGCCATGGCACTCAACTCAGGGGGATAGCTTGAGGCTCCGTCTCAAAAAAAAAAAAAAAAAAAAAGTTTTTTTAGTGTAATCACAAGTCACTCCTGAATCTACCTCAGAGCTTGCATAGAATCTCAAATCTCAGGGGTTAAAGCACCAAGCAAGCCTTCTGAAGTTGGTTTCTGCTTTCCACTGCTCTATTTTTATCTGACAAACTGGAACGACCCCTCCTCACAACCTCACAGAATAGACCAGAGGTCCTTCCCCAGGGCACTTCATTGGCCAAAGACAGCTAGGATCCAAACTGCAGCCCTATCAGCCAAACCAGAAGCAATGGTCACAAACTTGGTCCCCAGGCCTCGGAGCTGGGGACTCTCAAATGGAGATTGCAGTGCTGGTCCACACGGCCAAACAGGCTCTCTGATCCCCACTCCTGCCACCCGTGCAGCTCCACAAGGCCCTAGAAGCCATTTCAGGACTGTCAAGATGGCCACAGCAAAGCAGAGAGCCCACAGCAGCCTTCTCCCCAGAGCTTCCCACCAGCAGTGCCTCTACCTTGCTACCTCTAGGGCAGCTCCATTAAAGAAATCTGTCACCTCTAAGAATTCTGGAACACCCAGCAGAGGCAACTACCAGGGGTTAGTAAGCCTAGGGCAAGGGTTAGCAAGCCTTCTACTCACTTCCTCCACTGGTTCTAAAACGGAATGATGAGACACCCAAATGCCTAAGTAGGCCCCACCATCCTGAGCCTTCTCCCAGCCTCTGGCCCACCCCTCTGCTTCTTTGCCCAAGGCTTTGGGACTGGAATCCTAATGTACAGAATAGCCTAAGTTTGTGGCCACCAACCACTCACTGTCACTTCCTCCTCCCTTCCAGTGGAAATATTTCCCACGGTTCCCACTAAGGTATGCTAGGCAGTGGAAGGGGCTAGGACCTGGCTCTGTGCCTCAGAGCTGAGCATCCTGGGCAGGTCAGTGGCCCTTCCTGGACCAATGCTCCTCTCTACTTCCATCAATCCCCAATCAATACTTCACAGCTGTTCCTGGCTCACAGCATCCCCCAGGATCCCGGCAGAAAAACACCTACTCAGCTCTCCCCTAGCAGGACAGGGCCAGAAGGCAAAAGGTTAATTGTGTTTATATAATACAAGATTGTTTTACTCCACAACATTTCAGTGTCAACACACCAAGGCTCTGCACAGTGACCATGGGGCAGGGAAGACATCATTCTTCTCCCTAAACTCCAGGGCAGCCTTCCCCAAGGCCCCACAAAACCCCATCCCACACAGAGAAAGACATCAGCCCATTCTCCAGATGCCCACCTGCCCTAGCCACCGAGCCCAGGACCTCCAGAATCTTCCTGTATGTCTCAGACTGGCCGTGGGAACAACAGTCAGGTTAATCTGAGGAGCAAGGTGAGCCCCAAAAAGTTACTTCAGGGCTGTCCACAGCAGCCACAACAAAGGTATCTAGCTGCCTCTGAGAATTCTGAACAACAAGCAGAGATATTTAGCAGAGCCGTAACCAAGCCCTTGGTCTGATTTTTGAGGATATTCTTCATTCCTCTCTCAAGAGCAGCATCCTGGCCCTAGAGAACACATGCGAACCCTCAGGGCCCCATCTTGGGTCCAGAGCTGACCACTAGTGGGAAGCAGCCTTCACCCAAGCTGGCCACTGGAGCTGAGAACTGGGGCCACTTCCCCTCGCCTGGCTGCCTAACATCCATCCAATTGTCTCTGGGGAACAGACTCCCCCACCCCCGGCTTCCTTTTGGAGATCCACCCTGCCCACACCTACACCACGTAGCAGGGAAAGAGGCATGGCACCAACCTCCACCCCACACATTGCACTGTCAGTCCCAGGGACTAGTTTAGGGACAGGCATGTGGCCCAGGCCAACAAATCAGAGATAGTCAGAATGACCCTCATCCCTGAGGCCCTGGAGCCAGCCTACACGGGTCTGATCCCAGCTCTGCCACTCACAAGCTGTGTGACCCCAAGCAAATTATTTAACCCCAGGGGACACCTGTGGTTCAGTGGGAAGGGCACTGGCCCCATATACTGAGGGTGGTAGGTTCAAACCCAGCCCTGGCCAAACTGCAACAAAAAAAATAGGCAGGCATTGTGGCAGGCGCCTGTAGTCCCAGCTACTCAGGAGGCTGAGGCAAGGGAATTGCCTAAGCCCAGGAGTCAGAGGTTGCTGTGAGCTGTGTGATGCCACAGCATTCTACCATGGGCAATAAAGCGAAACCCTGTCTCTACAAAAAAAAAAAAAGAATAAATTTAAAAAAAAAATTTTTTAATTATTTAACCCTTCTAAAAACACTCACCCTCACAGGGATGCAATGAGGGAATTCAGCACAGGGCCTAAATGGAGGCTGGCTGTAAGGACTTAGGACTTACCTTTCAATGCCTAAGCCTGAGCATGAGGCCAACATGGAAGAGACCAGAGAAGCAGAGAGACACCAGGTCCCAAGGACTGCCATTTGAGGCCCTAAAGCTACCTTCACCTAAAGCCAGAAGACTCTATGGATTTGACACTTACCAGAGCTAATATATCTTCTTTGTTATTGAATCTAGTCAGCACTAGAGAGAGATATCGTTCAGAACCACACAGTGAGCTGAGGGCAGTGGCTCACACCTATTATTCTAGCACTCTGGGAGGCCAGGTAGGTAGACTGCCTGAGCTCAGGAGTTCTAGACCAGCCAGAGCAAGAATGAGACCCCATCTCTAAAAATAGTCAGGCATTGTGGCAGGTCCCTGTAGTCCCAAGTGGAAGCTGAGGCAAGAGGATTGCTATGAGCTATAACACCATGATGGCACTCTACCCAGGGTGATTCAGACTCTATCTCAAAAAAAAAAAAAAAGAACCAGACACCCCTGCAACTTGTTAGGAATCAGTCAAACAGTCAGTTTTATGCCCAGATCATAACTTCATTCCAACAACTCACCACATCTACTGGTTAATTGAGAGGACAGAAGGAAGCAGCAATGGAAACAGATTTGAAGGTATGGGGCCCAGTCCACAAGGTCTCATTCCCAGGAAGTCCTAGCCCATTGCTCATCCAGAGGCACCCCACAGAACTGCTCATGTCCCAGATGGCTGCTTCAGGGAAGGGGACACGTACCTCCTACTCCACCCTTCCCGAGAGCATTTCCTCGCAAGGCGAGGAAAAACCACTGAGTCTAGAGACGGGGGCAGCGACTGACCACTTGGGCCCATCAGAAAAAATAACTCATCCATGCCAGAGATAGGGATCTACCAAAGATGGCACAGAACAGAACAGACCTTAGCCTCATATTCTGAGGTTCTCTGGAGTCCAAAGAGATGTACTTGTGGGCTCTGAAGCTGTCAGACCAAATCGCTGTGTGTATGAATCTGCAAGGCTAGCCACTGTGAGCTACAAAACCTCATCTGCAAAGACCCCTTGTGGCTCAAAGGCTTTAGGAAGCTACTCATCTAAGATCATGAATCTTTGCACTTCACCCCATAGAGGTGATTTACTTAGATGTCACCTGTCTGACACAGATGATTGAGGGGCAGCCCTCCCCTTCTTCCTTCCAGAGACGGACTCTGGCCTGCACAAGGAAAGAGGGAAGGTCATGTGTGCTTACTAGGAGGAAATTAAGGCCCAGAGAGGAGCCAAAACAAACTCAAGGTCACCCATCTAATAAGAGACTGAGTCAGGGTTCAAACCCAACCACAGACTGGCTCGGCACCCCTACCACAGTGGTTACAGCGCCAGCCACATACACCGAGACTGGTGGGTTCGAACCAGCACTGGGCCAGCCAAACAACAAAACATAAAACAGCCAGGCATTGTGGCAGGCACATCAGGCACATGTAGTCCCAGCTACTTGGGAGGCTGAGGCAAGAGAATAGCTTGAGCCCAGGAGTTTGAGGTTGCTGTGAGCTGTGACGCCACGGCACTCCACCCAGGGCAACAGCTTAAGATTATGTCTCAAAAAACCCAAGCACAGAGTGAGACACACATGTCTCCATGGAATCACATGGACTGCAACACAGACCTACCAAAAGGTTTCTGGACTATGTTCCCCTCTTGTCCCATCTTCTTCCCCAGATATAAGAGATACTCAGACATAAACTGGCAAACAACTCTAGCAACTTTTATCGGCCAATTTTAAACAAGAATAAAAGTGACCATTTACTAAGTCTCTTATCAAGAGTCTGGCTTTCTGTGCTTAGGACTTGCAGTGCCTTAGCTCACTCAATCAGCAAAATTAGACTGCTGCAGGCTGGTATTACACTTCCAATTTTAGGTGTAGAAACTAAAGGCTCAGAAAGGTTAAGTCATTTGGGCTAAGGCCAAGGTTCTGCCCCAATGAGAATATCCCTAAGAGCCTCTTAGGCTTTTAGAGTCTTCCTAGGGAGCTTCCAACACCCTCTAGACCTCTAGCTTCAGTAGATAAAGTTCTAAGGTCCCCAAGTAGCCCCTAGGATAAGGTGACCAGATTTAAACACTGGTAAAGCGGGACACCATTGGGGGGGGGGGGCCTGACAACAATGCAAACTTTGATAAGCAGTTCTCGATAATCAGTTCTCAACAATTATTTATTATTAAAGTTTAACATTATAAAATTAACAAAAATAATATAAAATACATATCCTGGCAAAATAGCCACATGGCAGCCAAAAAACCGTATATTCCCTTCCTGTTCTCCCGTGCTCCCTAGCTTGTCATGCATTCTTTCCAAAAATCGGGGCTTTTTTAAAACACCAAAACGCCACAGGACGAAGGACAAATTGTTAAAAATCAGGACTGTCCCACCAAAAGCAGGATGTCTGGTCACCTTACTCTAGAGAGGAGGAGCTACTTGTTTGTTCCAGACAGTTGGGCTCCTTCTGAGCTAATTGTCCTTGCCTACAAGCAAGGGAGGGAGCCAGTCTCCTTCTGATACCTTGCCCAGGAAGGGAGTAGGGAGTTTACATTAGCCTTTTCATTTCCAAATGAAGTTACATTAACCTCTTCATTCCCAAATAGAGTTACCTTAACCTTTTCAGCAACTGAATATTCCCTTCCCATTCTCCCGCTGTTCCCTAGCTTGTCAAGCATTCTTTCCAAAAATTAGGACTTTTTAAAAACACCACAGGACACAGGACAAATTGTTAAAAATCTGGACTGTCCCACCAAAAGCAGGACATCTGGTCACCTTACCCTAGGAGGGAACAAGAGTGGTTGCTTAAACAGGGAAGTAGACAACATAGCCTTGTCCATACAGGTTCAGAGCATTTCAGGAAGCATGGCAGGCCAGAATGGCAGGATCCATCCAGAGCCTGGGAATCTGGCTGAAGCTGTCTGGATGGAGCACTTCACAAACTGTGGGCCCAAACTCAGCATCCACAGGGTACTGGGCAGGCCCCACCATCAGTCACCCAGCCTGAGTGGGCATCAGCTAAATCAGTGCCTGAGTTTCCTGATACTCTCCAGGCAAGCAGTGCATCCAAATGATATTAAAAAGAAGAGAGAAAGTGACTAAGGGACACTGAGGGTGGGTAGCTGGAGAAGAGCTCTGACAAAAGGGAGCCATCTCTGTCTTCATTTAAAAAGATAAAACAAAAAACTCTGTAATGGTCAAGAGTATAGACTACGGAGTCACAGGGACTAATGCTCAAATCCCATCCCCAGAAGTGACCGGCTAGGAAACCTGGGTAAGTCACTTACCCTTTCTGACCCCAGTTTCAACATATGGCCTGAGGCTTAGATCGCTGTGTAAGTGCTTAGCACCACGTCAGGCACAGATCTGGAGCTCAATAACAAGAGCCACTATTATTTCCTGGGCTAAACTGTTCTTGTACCACTTAAATAATGCAGTAAAGGAATGACCCTACAGTCATAAGCAAAGGCTTTTATGTGCACTTTTAGAGGATCTGCTGCACCCCCTCAATGCTACAGGAAGCCACTGTCACCTCCCCCATGAAAACAGAGCACATTCCTCATCAGCAGAGATGCTTTCCAATATATAGGCAAAGGCCAAAAGCTCAGTCTTGGACTGTCCTCCCCTGTAGCTTCAGCCCTCCCCAGAGCAGCAAGGGGACTGGGCGCCCAAATCTTAAGCACAGGCTGTGGGTATGCCCAGGTCAAAGCGAGAAAAAGGGTGCTTGGGAGCCAATTCTGCAAGGACCAAAACTTCCTTCCAACAGGATCCCATGCCACTGTCCAGACCTTCCCACAGGGCAGCAGCAACAGGCCTCAGATGGATGGTCAGAAGGCCTTTTCTTCTCAAGGATCCCATGATGAATGTTAGGACTTCCAGTTCAGTCTAAGCTTCCCCACTTGCCAGCTCTACAACTTGGAGCTAATCACATCTTCTCTATAGGCCTTCATTTCCATACCCATAAGATGGATAAGGGGTGTGGAGTGAAGATGAAATTTCACCTAGAAAGAAACCAGCAGTCCCACATTTCTCTATTCCTCACAAAGAAACCCACAAGCCAGGTATGGTGTGCACCTGTACTCCCAACTACTTAGGAGACTAAGGCAAGAGGATCACTTGAGACTAGGATTTTGAGACCAGCCTGGGCAACACAGTGAGACCCTGTCTCTTTAAAACTAACAGTAATAATAAGGCTCGTAGTAGCTCAGCGGCTAGGGCGCCAGCCACATACACCAAAGCTGGCGGGTTGGAATCCAGCCCAGGCCTGCCCAACAACAATAACAACTACAACAAAAAATTAGCCAGGCATTGTGGCAGGTGCCTGTGGTCCCAGCTACTTGGGAGGCTGAGGCTTGGGCTTAATCGTTTAAGCCCAAGAGTTTGAGGTTGCTGTGAACTGTGATGCCACCGCACTCTACCCAGGGCAACAGCTTGAGACTCTGTCTCAAAAAATAATAATAATAATTAAAAAGAAAAAGAAAAGAAAAGGGAACTCATGAGTTTAGAATCCCAGAGGCATGCTGTCGGAAAGAGCTGCGGGGTGGCTGAATGATTGCCCTAGAAGGGCACCCCAAACTATCCCTGGTGATCAAGGGGCCTCTGCAGTGCTCACTACTGTATCAATCCCCAGAACCAGGAGCACCCAGCACATAAGCAGCATGCAGGAAGCACTCAATAAGTACATGTCATATGAGTGCTTAAAGAAACGAATGGGGTGGTTTTTAAGAAGAAAACGAAGGGCCTACCCCAGATTCACTCCAGAGGAAGGGAAGGCTCAGGAACCTGCACTAGGACAGGGCCCCAAGGTCGGGACCGGATGTTTCCCCACCTCTGCAGCCCAGCCCTCAACTGCTGGAAACAGGGTGTGAGGCAGAAATGAAAATGAAACTCCCACAAGAGCACACTCTCTGCACCCTTGCACCCACCTACCATCCCTTGACTCACCTAGGAAGTAGTGAGCTGGTCACTGGCACTGAAAAACACTCCCTCCCTGAAAAAGACTGCCTGGGGCAGTCTTGAGATGTGTCAGAGGCCCTGCCCTAGCCTTGGGAGGTAGAAGGGCAGGTGAGGTGTTCTCCTGGGTGAGGAAGAATCCTATCTTCACTGACCACCTGCCATGCTCACTGGCCCTAGGGTGGTTGTTCTATGCCTACTTTATAGATGGAAGAGTGGAGGCTCAAGGAGGCAGAATGACTTGCCCACTATCTGAGCCAGGTGGGCAAATCTCCTGCTCCAAGTTCACTGCTATCTTTACCAGCCACCATTCCACTGGACCCAACAACAGCACACACAGGATGCTCAGAAAAGAACTCCATGGTTTTCTTCTGAAGCTCATGGTGACCGGACGTTCCCTTCAAGACAAAGGTGTGGAAACAGCAGGGTTTTAGGAGGCAACCAACCTCATAGGCAAATCCCAGCTCTACTTCTCACAGCTAAGTGACCAAGCAGGTCACCTGGCCTCTCCCTGAGCCCCAGAATTCTCATCTAGCATTCACCACCAGTCTTGGAGGGTAGCCTTCTCATCTGCAATATCACCTGGCCCATGGCAGTTCTTAATATCCTCTAGGGTCCAGCATGAGCCACAATGTACAAGAGAGCAGAAAGGAGGCTCAACACAGTCCTCAGAAGCACTCCAGGCCACCTGAATAGGCCTCAAGTGCCAGTTTCCAGCCTAAGTTCCAAAAGCACCTAAGTGACCCCAGGCTGCACGAGGACTAATGCAACGTCAACTGCAGAGAAAACACCGGGAGCTGCACATCTGGCCAGGCCGGTCCCCAGGAATGTCTCCTGTGGGGAACGAGCTCCTTAAGTACTTGCCAGGGCAAACCATAAGCCAGAGGCAAAAAATCTTACAAGGTTTCTTTAGGGAAGAGATTTCACAAATGGTAGCAACAGCAGGCGGGATCTGGGCAGGAGATCCAGTGCCCCTGCCTTGCCTTCCTCTTATGTGATGGGGCTCCAATGAGGCATCAGATGGCCAATTTCCCAGCATAAAGTCTAGGGATGAGACCCAGGAGTCAATATTCAGGGAGTCAGGGACTCTCAGGATGGGCCAGCTTGGAAAGCTTTGGCTCAGAGCCACTCCTACAGAGCCACTGTCCCGAGAAGCCTAAGAGACTGGTTCAGCCTTGGTTAACTTGGTGCTTCCTTGCACCTGACAGTTTTTTGGTTTTTTGGTTTGGTTTTTTTTTTTTTTTGGGGGGGGGGGGGTTTGAGATAGAGTTCTCACTATGTCCACCTCGGTAGAGTACCCACGCATCACAGCTCACAGCACCCTCCCACTCTGGGGTTTTAGCGTTAATCTTGTCTCAGCTTCCAGCGTAACGGGGACTAAAGATGCCCG
>CAUYQV010120445.1:0-21728 GCA_963574575.1 Galagoides demidoff
GGCGTTGTGGCGGGCGCCTGTGGTCCCAGCTACTTGGGAGGTGGAGGCAGGAGACTCGCTTGAGCCCAGGAGTTGGAGGTTGCTGTGAGCTGTGATGCCATAGCACTCTACCCAGGGGGATAGCTTGAGGCTCCATCTCAAAAAAAAAAAAAGAAAATATCTGACTCCTCTGTGGCTGAACTAGCGATTCTTGTCACTGTCATCCAGAAAAAATCAGATCTGATTTTTTCCCCCAGATGTTGTTACTGGGTCTCTTTGCCATAAAATCTGCACATTTTGGGGCTTGTGGCTACTTCAGTAGTAAGGCCTAGGGGGCTGTTTACTGTTTGCTGTGGTATCTATGTCCCAGGTCCTCACTAGAGACTAGTCTCCTGAGAGGTGGACAAGACCCAGCCTGGCCTCCAGGGCACAGTGTGGAGGAAGAAGAGAAGCCTCAGAAATGACCTTCTATCCTAAGTGACCATATGCTGCTTGTTAGCAGTTTATCAACACCTGTCTGAGTCTACAAAGGAGGGTTTCTGGTGGAAGACGGCATCCCAGCTATGTGTAAGGGACAATTATTATTAATTGTCATAGGGATCATGAGTAGGTCAGGGCCAAAGGGTAGGGACTTGGGCGCTTCTGATCCCAGAATCTCTCTGACTGTGTGCAAGGCTGTGGGGGAACCTGGCGGTTCTTCCTTCCAGCCCTGCAGGGTCTGCAGACCTAAGTGCTCTTTATAAACCATGAGTATGGTGGGAGGGAGGGAACTCTGGTCACCTGGGGGTGACCGCCACACAGAAAAGCCATCACAGATGCACCAAAACAAGCCTCCACCTCCACAGCCTCAGTGTCTTCCTGGGTATGAGGGTTGGTGGTCCTGTAGCCTGCTAAAATCTGATGGAATGTTACACGCCCACAGTAGGCTATTCATTTGCAGAATAAATAAAAAGAAATATGCTTTGTGCATATTTTATACAGAAGACAATAGCAATAATGCTTCAATTAGTGTGTTGGAGATGCCAGGTTGATTGTAAATGAAATCGAGCTGGGATCTAAGCTCTGCACCATAATTGCACTAAGTCTTCTGAATAGAAATTACTTTATCAAAGTTGTGATTTAGAGAAAAGAAGTTGCTAATGTTTTCTGGAATGGAGAAGGTTGCTTTATCACCTCTTCATAGATTTGTTGCGAATGTATGCCAGGTGACCTGCCAGATCATAACACGGCATGACTCACTTCCCTGGTGAGGGGGAGTGTGGTTCTAAAGTTGCCTTCTGTGGTCCTGACAGGGTCACTTATCCCTGAACAGGATGACTGGGTCCAGATGACTGACCCTGAGGGCTCCGGCAGCAGTGTGCTAGGCTATACATGTGGTGGTGACAGTAGGTTCCTACCTCAGGGACTCAAGGGACCCTTGCCCCTGTGGAAGGATCCATGGCAGCTTTCCTTTTGCTCTGTCCAGAGCTGCTTTCTGGACAGTGTCATTGAAGGACCTTTTGTTGGGCCAAAGCTGGCGAATCACCACTGTCCCTCTGACCCCTTATCCATTTCCACCAAACACAAGAGATGGGAAGGGCTCATTGTACATATGGGGAAACTGAGGTCCTGAGAGGAGAAGGGCCATGCTGAGGCCCTCAGAGAGTTAAGTTAAGTTAAGCCTGGGTCTCTGGTCTCTGGTCTCCGACCCTCTTTAGGGGGCATAGGTTGGGGCCATCTTAACTCAGCACAGACTGACCCTGTGGATGTACAGACTGAGAGCAGGGCCTGTGAGGCCGAGGAGGTGATCCTGATACCCTAGTCCCCTCTGGCTCAGTGTCCCCCAGCCCTGTATGCAGGGCCAGTGCTGACTGCTATCCCGTGACTCTGGGCATGCCCTCCTCAGTGAGCAGTCAGCTGTGTCCCAGCTTCCCATGCTCACTGCCATAGCCTTTAGGAAGGGGGGTGTCCCTGTTGCTGTGAGTTCACCTTCTTCCCTGGGCGAAATGACCCTGGGTCAGGGGGCAAGGCCAGGGACGCCTGGATGAGAACAGCTCCATGCAGACAGGCCATGGGAGCAGCCTCACTGCTCAGGTAACAAGGCGTCTCCAGGCCCCAAATACAGATTCCTATGGGAAGGCGCTTCCTGTAGGGGAAGATGGTGAGTCAAGCATGCCAATGTGAGTGAGTGTGAGTGTGTCAGAGGGTGTGTGTGTGTGACTGTGTGTGTGAGTTTGTGAGTATGTGCAATTGTGAGTCTAAGTGTGTGTGACTCTGTGGGGATGTGAGAGTGTATGCAAGTCTGGGTGTATGTGTGACTGTGTGGGTGTGAGTGTGTATGTGTGTAAGTGTGTGAGTGTGTGTATGTGTGAATGTGCGTGCCTTAGTGTGAGTGTACGAGTCCACGAGTGTGTGTATGATTCTGACTGTGTGTATTGTTGGTGTGTGGATGTGTGACTGAGTGTGGGTATGTGAGAATGTGTCCAAATGTGTATGACAGAGGATGTGTGAGTCTGAGTGTATGCTAGTGTGAATCTGTGTGGGAGTATGAGTCTGAGTGAATGTGTATATGTGCAAGTGTGTGTCTGTGGGAATCTGTGAGGGTGAATCTGAGTCTGTATACCTGTGAGTATGGTGTGTGTGTGAACACATGAGGCTATGAGTGTATGTCTGAGTGGGTGTGTTGCGTGGAGGGCCTTAGTGAACACGCAGGGGACCCTGGCAGTACTAGCATCTTCTGGACTTTTCAGATATTTGGCTGTGGTGAGAGTCTGGATCCTATTGTGAGAAGCACCAGAAATCACTGTATAGATTCTAAGACACGTCCTAGTTCTCTTGAGTAATGACCACCAACGAGGAAAGCACAATGTTGGAGCTTGGTCATATCAAGTGGCAGTGAAACTCTGCTGTCTGGGTCTGCCTGGGTCCCTCTGTCCCTGATCCAGGTCTTATTTGACATTTGTGTCTCTACAAAGCCGTGCACAGTCTTTCATCAGAATCCACCACTCCCTCTTCCCTTCTTTCTTCTCCCTCTTCTTTTTCTCTCCCTTTCTCCTTTCTTTCTTGTATTGACTTTTTAAAAAAATAAAAATGACACAGGCTTACTATACAGAATTCTAACAAGAGAACATAGAAAAAATAGTAAACCTTCCAATTTTCCACACTAATGAAAGAAGCCATCGTCAGCATTCCCTGACCTCCTAGTGCCATCTTCCTGCACTTATATAGTGATGGAAGGATAGAAAGTTGGCAGATGGTGATGAATTGGTAACAGTGATACTCTGTTTTTCTATTTGGTTAGTTAGCTATTTAGTTAAAAAAATACATTTGTCTAGCAATACAGTGATATGATAGAGCTATTCTTTTTTTTTTTTTTTTGAGACAGAGTCTCTATTTATTGCCCCTGGGTAGAGTGCTATGGCATCACAGCTCACAGCAACCTCAAACTCTTGGGCTCAAACAATTCTCTTGCCTCAGCCTCCCAAATAGCTGGGACTACAGGCACTTGCCACAAATCCCGGCTATTTTTTGTTTGTTTATTTTTTAGCAGGCTGGGGCTGGGTTCAAACCCACCAGCCCTGGAAGCCCTGGTGCATGTGGCCAGCACCCTACCCACCTAGCTATGGGCACCACCCAGAGCTACTTTTTTTTTCCAAACTGATGTTTATTTTCCTCCAACTTTATTTCCATCTTGTTTAAGAGCTTGTGGAAGAACAGCTTAAGACCACTCAGTGGTTGTTCCTACCCATTCAGTGGCCTGAGCAGTGGGAGCTGCAGGCCAGTCTTCACTGGCAGGCTGGGCACTCCAGTCTTCAGTGGGGACCTGCTGAGTAGGCACAGAGGGCACCTGCAGCCTTCAGACCAGCCTGAGGTAAACTCAGGAGCTGGAGCAGTCCATTCACCCTGAAATTCCTCCTTGGTCATAGCCTTCTCAGCAGCAGCCTGCTCTTCCTTTTCAATCTCTTCAGGATCTCTGTAGAAATAGAGATCTGGCATGACCTCCCATGATGTTCACAGGAGATGGTGCCACGCATGTGGAGAACTTCCCGGGCCAGGAGCTACCACATCAGACCTACTAAGTGAGCTCCCTTGTTGTTGCCTGGGATAGCGATGTCCACATAACGCAGAGGAGAATCCCTGTGACACAGAGCAGTGGTAGGCAGGTTAACATAAGACGCCTCTGTGAGAGGCTGGTGGTCAGCCGTGGGACCAGTAACCACTAGAAGATGAGGTTCCTGGAAGGCTGCCTGGACCTGGTTAGTGAGGGTTCCAGGAGTGAAGCAGCCAGCACTAGGAGGGGCTCCAGTGGCAGTGGCAAACTTCAGCACAGCTCACTGGCCAGTACTCCTGGAGGATATGACACTGACATCAGCAGGGTTTTCAGCTGATGGAGGACATGACCTGACATCAGCAGGCAACAATGGCCCAAGCTGCCAACAGAAGTTTCCCCCAGGTTCTCTTCAGATTTGGGATGTGGATGCCATCACTTTTTCTTTTGTAGATGTACTGTTCCATTTGGAAGTCAAGGTTGTAGGTTCCTACTGCAAGGAATTTGAGGACATCCTCCTCCTTCATTTATAGGACATCAAGGGCTCTGGACATTGTGAAAATTTCCCTTTAAGTTATGGTGGGAATCCAGAACAGCGCCATATGGACCCTCCCTGGGCGGCACGGAAAGCCAGAGCTACTTTTTTTGTTAACCATAAATTTTATTTCACTTGGACCTAGCAGAAGAAAAAGAAAGTGGAGTGTTCTTTTGCACTGCATATTGCTCTTGGGGTCTGAGACACCCTGCCTTCTCCTGCCTGCTGTGTGGCTTTGCTCCTGTCCTGGTGGCAAACAGCAAGTGCCTTCTCCTCTGTGGAGCCAGTGGCCAGGACAGGCTGGGGTAAGAGAGTCCCTGTGGGTAGGTTGCCAGGACTGTGCATGCTCTTTCCATCTGGGGACCCAGCTCTTACGTTTCAAGGATATTTCTAGATATTTCCATCTCTGGGAAAACCTCTCCGTTTCATTTGCTGGTTCTCTACACACAGTTGTTTTTATACGGGTTGGCTTTGTTCTGCTGCATGTGAGCCTTTGCATGGGGACAACCATGGGCGCCCACAGACACACACACTCACACACACACAGAGGCCTGCACACACCCCACACTAATGGTGATTTAATGGATTGGAGTCAATTTGGACCGTGTTTTTGTCATTTACAGAAGCAATTCTCAGGAATGCATAGGGTAAAATGCAATTCCTTTCTTGTTTCCTTCAATTTGTCATTTCTGGCAATTTTCTGAAAGACCATTTAAAGGTAGTACCGTGAACAGAGGAGTTTCCCATTCTCTCTTTACCCTGCAGTGAAAGGCGTTTTGTAACCTTGATCTTGTTCTACAATCAGCACCATCCCTAGCAAGTTCATGTATGATGCCCTGTTAAATGAGGTGGGACAAACATGCTCCAGAGATCACATACTTTCCAGCCTGGAAAAGGCATGAAGACAGACACTAGCTCAGGTGTCTTTAAGGGGAGGGTGTCAGATCTAGGCTGTGCAGAGGAACCTGCTGCCCAGCAGCCTGAGCATTTGAATTTGTCCAGAGAAGTCCTCTTTGCTGGCACACACAAAGGAGAGGCTTCAGAGACGATGAGGCTCCCTGCCCTTCCCTGCCCTCTCATTGCCCCATATTCCTTCTGAGGTGCAGGAGGCATCGGTGTCTGCCTTGGTCTGCTTGTAAAACACAGACTTCCAGTGGTACCTGTAGCTCAGTGGTTAGGGTGCTGGCGGGTTTGAACCCAGCCCGGGCCAGCTATACAGCAATGATAACTGCAACCAAAAAATAGCTGAGCGTTATGGTGGGCACCTGTAGTCCTAGCTACTTGGGAGGCTGAGACAAGAGAATCACTTAAGCCCAAGTCCAAGAGTTTGAGGTTGTTGTGAGCTGTGATGTCATGGCACTCTACTGAGGGTGACATAATGAGCTCTATCTCAAAAACAAAAACAGAAAACAAAAAATACAGATATCCCCCCACCCCAGGAGAGTGCCTGTTAACCCCCCGTAATCCAGTGCTTCTCAACCTTCCTCATGCCATGGCCCTTTAATACAGTTCCTGTGGGTTGCCCACAGATTGAAAACCATTGCCCTAATCAGTTCCTCAGGAAGGAGTTTCTCAGATCTTTCTCTTCTTTTGTGAAGAAGGAATCTCATCTACTCCCTCAATAACAGAGAAAATGAAGACAAAGAGTCTTAGGCATCAAGGAAAAGCATCATTTGTGGCTGTTCTGGCCCTTCAAGGATGGGGACAAGAGGCAGCCAAATCACAGCAAGGACCATGACGGGGCCACCACGGGCTTCAGCTCCAGATATTTGGATGGACATCTCCACTCTGATCTTGGCATTTGGAGAAATTCTGAGAAGGGTTATAATTAAAATGCAAATAGAATAAGCTATAACACTGTTCTGTGGGCTGCATAACACCCATTAACTTGTTGAAGTCAAAGGTAATCAAGACCAAATTGAATCTCTATCCAATTAATGTAAACACCTTTGTGTTTAAAAATCCATATAGAAAAAGGAATAGAAATATATTATTTTTCTCAAGAGAATGTACATAAGTGGTATAAAATGGCTTTTTTCCATTAATGTGTGAGATGCACCCTTGGCCTTGTTGTGGAATGCAGGGTTTCCTTGGAGCTGCTGAGGGCTGGTGCCTGTGTCCCAGGCCACTTTCCAGAGGGAAGCTTCCCTCATTCCTTGCCCCTTTGCTTCCTTTTTGGTCCCACGGGGAAAACAAATCTGTGCTGCCAGGGTGGGTGTAGGTTTCCCCAGGGGAGGTGCTGCAGGAGGGCCACAGAGGCACTGGGGGCAGCTCGTGGCCTGTTCTGGGGTCTCAGTGCTGGCCAGAGTGTGCTTGGCTTGTGAAGACCCACTGAGCACTTTGCTGCAAGTACACAGTACTTCAGTGGAAAGTTCAGTGAAATGATGTCAGCAGAAGCTAAGTCTGGCTTGTTCCCACTGGGTTGCCGAGGTCTACTTTATTCCTACCCTTTCCTTCCCCTAGATATTTCCTCCTCTTCTCTAACTGGAAAAAAAAAAAAAAAGGCAAGCAAAAGAAAGAAGCAAACCTCTTCGTGTTTGAAGACTCTCAGGTTTTCAGGATAAAATGGGAATTTGAGCTTTAAGCTTTGCCCCTCCTGCAGTGGGCTGCACAGCCCCTGTCAAAGATGAGCTTTTTCTAGAGAAGTTTGGGGCATCCGGTGTCACCCTTGGGCTATGTCATGAGCTGACTGACAGGCAGAGGGTGACATAGAAGTCTGCTCATGGCTGGTACCCTGAGCCCTTAAGCAGCAGGTAACAGGGAAGAAGTGCTGTGGGGTCCATGTTGGGGCTGTTCGCAGATGGGAAGGCCCCAGGTATGCTCAGTCCACCCTGGGGCACCAAGCAATTCAGACTTCCTCATCCCTCTGTGAGGTCGCTCTGCTAGGACTTTTGTGCCCAACTCACCCTCTCTCTATCCAAGACTCACACCATGTCTTGCCTTGTGCCCGGTCAGCCTGCTGTCTTCTGCCCCCAGCCTCCATGGCTCCTCACTGGTCCCATCCCCACCCCATCCTATCTGAAGACCTGAAGCACTGTCGCCCCCTTGTGCCCAGGCTCCCCTCCTGCTGGCACTGCCCACTGTGAGCCCTCTGATGGCAGCCTGGGTCTGTCTTCTCATATTTTTGGCATCAGCGCTGTGCAGGAGCTGGAGACTGAGTGCTGACCTTGGCCCCAGGGCTGACCTGCAAGGGCAGGGAGGACAGCCTGAAGTGTGGGCCCCAGGGTGAAGCCTGCTCCAGGGAGGGCTAGCTCTATGCAGCCAACAGAAAGTGCCCTGCCCTGTTCTCAGCTCAGCCTGAGAAGAGGTCATCAGGAGCTGTAGTCTCAGTCTTCCGCAGCATCGGGCTTCAGAAAGCCCTGCCCCGACCACTCTGCCCAGGGCAGCCTGGCCTGCTCGCCCACTTGCACTCTCCTCACGGACCGGTTTCATGACCCTGCACTCCCACCACCTGAGACAGTGTTCACTTGTTCTCTGGTGTATTGTCTGCCTCTCCTATATGAGGGTGAGCTCTTGAGGACAAGAGTTTGTCTGTCTTCGGACGTTGTCCCCAGTGCCAAGAAGAGTATCTGGCAGGGAGCAGGTACTCAGCAAGTGGCCGATGGATGAGTGAACAAATGAGTCAGAGGGTGAGGGCAGCACCTATGCAGAGGCTTCCTGCCTGCTGCTTCTGGATGTCAGCAGCTCCATGGCCAGTTGTCCCCTCCCCTGTGTTGGTGTCCCTTTCCCTGTATGGCTGTCACCTAGCTCTGTGGCCAGGCATTCCCCTCTCTGTATTAGTGTCATCAAGTGTCCCCTCCCTATGTATTAGTGTCACCCAGCCCCATGGCCAAAGTGTCCCCTCCCTCTGAAGGATGTGGAAACTCCTGTGAACACCCTGTGTTCAGTCACAGGGAAAGGACCCTGGCAGGACCTCAGAAGGGGTCATTTCTTGGCTGCCCTCGTCTCTCCTTGCAGACTGAGGATCCACCCCTGGGAGAACGGCTTGGCTATGTGTGTGCAAAGGAATGGAGGAACACGTGAACAGACTGGAGGGTGCACTCCTGGGGCAGATCTTCAGCACCTCTGGCCCTCAGTGCTCTGAGTGCTGACCCCTGGGGCTGGACTGGATGCTGTGGGCCCTGTGACTACCCTCCCTGGGCTCACAGCAACAGCTGGATCTCACAGACTGACTCAGTTCCTGGCTTCTCCTGGCATCATCTCTGAAATGATCAGTGCCAAGGATTCATGACTACAGCTCTGTTCGGTGTAATCCCAAATAAATACATATGTGAATTATGCTCCTCATTTTAACATGAGAGAACAAGCGCAGACAGGTAGAGTTACCTGCCCAAGACCACACAGCGAGCACAGGCAGTGTTGGTGGTTTTGCCCTGACAGTCTGACTCCAGAGCTGGGCCTTCAGGCACGCATACCCCATGCAGCACAGTAGCAACAAGGGACTCCTGTGTGCAGTGTGGGGATGGTGATGAGCCCTGCCTGACGCGCACAGGCCACATGGAGAGAGGTCCAAGGAGTCTAGAGGCTGTGATATCTCCAAGGAAGACCAGTGCCACACGCTCCATCCTTGTGCCTCCTGGTCATCCTCACCCTGAAGACAAGGCTCAGGAAGGCTGTGACCAAATGCAGCAGTGTGAGGCTGATTGACCCTGTACCTCCACACACACCCAAATGCAGAGTGGCCTTGGAGGCCTCCACCCCAGCAACAGAGGGCTATGTGCTTCCCCACACACCCACGCTTCCTGCTGGGACCCAAGGGGCTGAGCAGGCAGAGGAGGCTCTTACAGCCCTGGTTGGCTTTTCCTGGTGTTTCCCCAGTGCTGGGTATGGCCCAAGCTTCAAGGGAGCACTGTGTTGCCACAGTCAGAGGCCCCTTTGCCAATGTCTCTCAAGACCTGTCGGCTCACCTTGGAGCGGGATAGTGTGTGTACACACGACCATGCAGAGGGCAGATGACTGGATTTGAGAGCTGCCTCTAGGGAGGAATCAACCTCCAATGATTTCCCAATCATTTCTGAGCCAAGATGAGAATCCAAATACTCATTTCATGTAGTTTAGTTTCTTATTAAATATAACTATGCATTATAGGCAGCCCCATTCCTCCTTAAAAGCTGAGAGTGTGCTGCATGTACCAGTTTATCTCTGGGTGGGCTAAGGGGTTTAGCAGAATTATTTCAGAAATGGAAGGAAAATTTTCCCCATACCATTCCACAGGAAGCTTGGATGAAGCCCAAATGCACTTCATGGATGTTTCACGGCCTCACAGAAGAAAGGCTGGGGCTGGGAGCTGTAGGCTCAGTCTGGGGTCTCTGCAGTCATTTAAGAGGACTCTCATGTTCATTTTGCCCCTGCCCACTTGCTTTGCAAGGATGGGCAAAGCATAGCAGCAACATGCATGAAAATAAGTTACTGTACTGTGGCCAAGCCCTTTTCAGCTGGTGGGGGGCGTGGTCCAGGGCCAGAGAATTGGTGTGCATGTCTCATGCATCAACAGGAGACCTTAGAATGGACACTGAGCTTGGGTCCAACGCAGCTACTTTGATGTCAGCTCTGCAAATTGCTTCTGCCCAGGCTAATTGTGAGTGATGTGCCTTTGGAGCATCTTTGCATTGGGGGGAGCCAGACGTGAGCTGGTCTGGATAGAGGCCAGCCTTTCTGTCTAGAGAAGTGATTTTCAACCAGTGTGCATGACACTGGTGTGCCATGAGAGGATCTTAGGTGTCCTGTGAAAATTTTGAAAGATCATTAATTAAATTATTTTTGAAAGAAGTTCAAAGCATGTTAAGTATATTCTTTTTTTTTGATCTGCATAATTTAAGCGTGCTGTGAAAGTTTAACTATAGGTTCAAGTATGCCATGAGATTAAAAAAGTTGAAGAACACTGGTATAGAGCCTAGCCTGTGTACAAACAGACGTTTATCAACAAAGAGCCCACCTAGATTCACATGGAACAGTCTTTCTACAAATGCAGCAGCTGTCCCCACATGGGTCACTACCTAGATGCAAGATGTGATTTTGGAAGATGGTGTTAGAGTTAGTGATTTCAATCTCTGGCCAAGGGAATCCTACACATGGCCCTCTTCTCTGAGCTCCTGCAGTCGGTCCCTCGCCCATTTCTCTCCTGGGCTGTCCCTTGCCCATTTCTTCAGTTGCTTTATGAGCCCAGGGCTTAAGTACCTATAAGGCATCTCCTGTTCCTTCCAGGCTTCCAGGGTGACAGGGCCTTGTGTTTTAATGATGTATGAGAAGATGACAAACACACAAACAACTGCCCTGAATAGAGAGTTTATTACAGTTCCCAAGAGGAAGGGGCTTGTCATATCACGTAGAGCCACCTGGAGAAGCACTGGATCTGCTAGAAGGCAGGAGTGAGGAGAAAGCATCTGAAAAATGTTTTAATGTGGTTCTCAGAAGGAGCAGGTGAGGTGGGCAAGCAGCTGAGCAGAGCTGGGGTGGGAAGCCTGAATTGTTTTGGAGGACCCTTGGCTGTAGGGGCGCTCTCTGGCAGTCTGGATCCTAGTTCGGGGTGATTAAGGACAGGGGGAATGTTGGTCCTGCAGTGTGAGAGCCCATGCAGGAGGCGACAGCAGATGGGGCTTGCATCGGTCATTTTGCACATGAGAGGCACACTCACTGAGGAGGGGCCTCCTGTTCTTAGGAACTGGCTGGCCCTGGAAGGGGCAGTTTCTTCTTGGCCGTGGAGGCCCCAGTGTGTCAAAGCATTATACAATATAGGAAAATTTAAAAGCATGATTAATACAGCTTGGTGGAAGCTGTCGAGGCCTCTTACTGGCCCAGGCCTTGTGCATTGAGCTGTGCCTACAGCCTCCCTTTGGGACTTGTGTCAATGTCCCCACCAGGTGACCGTCAGCCACACAGACGAGGCCACAGGGGAACCTTCTTTTGCCCCCAGTCATCATTTGCCATGTGATTTCTGAGAGGTGGAGGTCATGTTGCGGGTGGGGGCAGCTCTCTTCCTGGGCTCCTTCCACAGGGAGCCCACAGGCTCAGAGGCTGTATCCCACCATCCTCCACCTCCTACCGCATCCTTATCTCATTATTTAAATGAGAGTATTATGCAAATGCAATGCAAGAATCAAGTTCAACAAATCTTCTGTTCTCATCCACACAGGTGCAGCTAATTTATGAAGGTCAGACTCAATCTAGGTTTCTTCAGGCAATGCTAAGTGTTTTGGAATCCTAGACAAAGGAATAGAGCAACTTTAAGATTTTTACAGCAGGTTCCTTTGACGACTCTAAGCTCCCCCAGGCCTGGTGAAGACCCAGACCCATTTGCTAAGGCTGCCAAGGAGTAGAAGCCACGAGATCTCTTTGCTCCACATGAGAGTATAGGGACCCAGCCTGAGTCTTGGAGGGAGGATGGGCCGAACCAGGCCCTGACTGTACCCAGGACCCTGAGGAAGGGAACATCTGAGCAGGCATGGGGTCAGGAGGAGACAGCAGAGAAGGTGTTGCTAATGGCCCTCAGAGAGGAAATTAGGGTCTCATTACTTCATTTGGAATGAGCTTGTGGGAGCAGGGAGCAGGGAAACATAATTTGAGCATGTTGCAATTAAGTTTTCATATTGAGACTGAAGCAAAGTGGAACTGGGAAGCAAGCCACAGGGTGGGAAGAGGAGGCTCCCTTCTTTGCAGATTTGCTTTGCTCAGCATGAGAGTCTGGTCAGACTGCCGGCTCAGGGGCCAGGGGTTGGCCCAACACAGCAGCCTCTGGAGAGGTGAGCAAAAGATGTGGACACCCCTCTCTCTGTCTCCACTGGCCTCAGAGGTGCAGTGTCTCAAGCAAGGAAACTTTTTAAGGTTGTTTGCCTTAGGTTTGTTTGAATGTTTTGAGGAACCATTACTGGGGCACAACCCTGGGCTCTGCTGTTTGTCTGATGGGCTCCCTACACCCTCCTCAGCCACCTGGCGAGCCAGTGTCTAAACTGAGTCACGAGCCTCACTCTGTGGGTCGTCAGCATGGTCTGCAGGTGGGGCCCTAAGGCCAAGTCACAGAGCAGGGTTCACAGGGCGTCCTCAAGCCGAGATTGTGAAGATCAGTTCCTTCTCCTCACTGTGTGATGTCCCTCCACACTCTCCCGACAGCACCTCTGTGTCCCACATCAGACCACTCACGTAGCCACTCATCCAGGGTCTGCCCTGCTGTCACAACACCAATTCTATGTAAGAAAGTCTGGCTGGCACCAAATTAGGACCTGTGGCCTTGTGGGCTCAGAAAACTCCCACATGGCTCTCCTGCTCTCTGGGGTGGGGAGGTTCCTCTGTGGGTTGGTGCCACCTGCTTCCCACTCCGTCCTCTGTTGGTGCCGTGCTTCCCACCTCTTCCTCCGTCGGTGCCTCGCCTCCCACCCCCCACCCTGGCCCTGACCCATGTCCACAGCAGGGGCCTCCTCACATGCCCAGCAGTGCCTGCCCTCTGTTGATGTGTATGACACTGGCCTGGGGGCACAGAGGCTGTGCTTTGCTGCCATTTCTGAACGTGGGGAGCCTAACACAATTGCTCCTCCTGTTCTAGGTAGGCGAGCTCCTGTATATTTTAATGGCATTTTTTCAAGCTCTAATTATGGAATGGGGCTTTTAAAATGAAAAGGGCTTGGTGCTGAGGTGTAATTCTCTGAGCAGTCTGGGCCTAAGAACAACCTTGCAATTACAGGCTTTTCTGACTGAGGGGTGCAGACCCTGAGTCCCTTCCACTGATCTTGTAAGGGAGGGGTCTGTGTCTCAGTGATGGAGGGGTGTGTTCATGGATAAATGAGGCCCCTTTAGGGGGCTGGCCCAGCAGAGGCCACAGGGCATGGGATCTAGCCAGCTCCACATGGCCTCCTGCAGAGACATGCAGATATTGGAGACCCTCCCTCTCTGGTGTCAGAGCTGGGACCAGTGGGGATTCTATGGCCAGGAATAAAGCCTCTCAAAATTCTTTTGGGCAACTCCCCACCCAGGCCTGATGTTCCACCTGTGGTCCCCTGAGAAGGCCCTGCTTGTACACCCTCAGGGCCAGGCATGGTTCCACATCTCCCTCCTGCCCAAGTCCCTCTGCTACCCTCACACAGCCCGACCACTCACCACAGCCTGAGGACCCCAGTGCCCTCTTCCCTGAGTGCAGGAGGGGACCCCTTCAGGGGAGGACCTGGTCCTTCTAATGGCTGTCCTGGGTCTGGGGTCGCCTCCTATCCCCCTTCCTTTCTGAGCTCTCACTCAGAAGGTAGGGACTTTCCGGCTCTCCAGGTCTACCTCCCAACAGCCTTGGAGAGTATCTCTGGAACCTCAGGAGCAGGACGGGCCACTGCAGTCTTTGGACAGGCCCAGGCCTCCTCCTCAGAGATCTCGTCATCCGCCCCCTCCCCACAGGACGTTCCCTCCTCCCTCCCCTCTGGGCCCCACAGCCTACTTCAGGGCTCAGCACAAAGTAGATGCTCCTGAAATGAGCAGGTGAATAGGAGACACTCCTGCCACACCTGTGAGGAACATGGAGCTGCCCCCTTGTGACATGAACCATAAACTGGCAGTGATAATATCGTACCACTGGGGCCTTCCGGGAGGGAGCTCAGAGTGCTGAATTGTCCCAAACATACATTAGTGAAGAAAGAATTTCTGGGGCCTACTTCTCTTGTCCTAGATAAGCAGAGTACACAATGTTTGGAACTGCGTGCCAGGCCCACCTGCAGTCAGCCTGGGAGAAGGAGAAGGGCCCTGTCTCGCATGGACAGTGATTCATACACACTGGCTATTTCTGGAATGTTGGCAGAAACAAATTTGTTCTTTATGTAGTGTGGAGAGACATCTTCACTGCTTGACAGAGTGACTCTAGGTATTGGCGAGTGAGTGGCCAAGGACATGCGGTCAGGGCACAGCAGGTGCCCAGACTAAGGCCACGGTGACCATGTGAATGAGTACTAGGAGGCCCTGGCTCAGTGGTGAGGAGCCCCCCTGCAGGTGGGAACCCCACATGGGCGGTGACTGTGTGGTCTGCTCTCCACTCTGTGTCAGACTCTGCAAACTCTTAGGCCTCAGGGACCCTGCATCATCTAACTCCTACTTTGGCCATGCCTTCCATGACTGGGTCAGATGGTCACTGTTGTCAGGGACCCTGAAGGGGAGGGTGGTAGATGGTACGTCTGACCCAGGGGCAGAGCCTTCCTGGTCTGTCTCACGTGACCCAGCTGTGCCCATCAGAGCCTCAAGGCCAGCAGCGTGGACTGGGGGCTGTGGTTTTGGCAGGATCCCTCCCTCCGGGCACTCTCTGTGTGTGAACGGCCTTATGTCCATGTGAACAGCAGTGGATCGTGCCTTGTGATGGTGGGATCTGGGGCTGCGTGGGGCTGGGTCAGTCCTCAGAGCCAAGCCCTGCTGGAGCCAGCAGCCCAGTGTCAGCTGTCAGCATACCCTTCACTCTCCTGTCTCCTCTGTGAGTTGGTAGGGGCCGTGGGCTGGGTGGGGAATGAGAACACCCAGACCTTGCTGACCTGCACATGGACACCTCACACCAGGCATCCTGCTCACAGCCATGGCAGGAGGGCAGACTCGGGCCAGGGCATGGGCATGTCGGGAGGGCTGGAGAAGACCTTGCCCTGGGAGCTGTCCACCCCTCCCAGCTGCTGTGGTCCCCCTGCTGGGCCAAGCACCCACCACTCAGCTTGTGTATTGTCAGTCTTGGAGAGTCTAAGTTCCAGAAAACAATCTACAACAGAAGAAAGGGAAACAGGAAAAGGTGTGGCAGAGACCCCCACAGGTGGTGGCCTGAGGACTGTCCAGATCCACCAGATGGGGCTTAGGTAGGCTCTCCTGGCACTTTCTCCCTTCCTCTGCTGTCCTGCACCTGCCAGGGCGAGCCAGGCGCTGATGAGCTGAGATGGGGCTTTTTCTCTGTCATTGTTTCTGAGAAGAACTACTTACCAGGTTTGGGCAAGTAAACGATATGCTTTATGGCAATAAATCATGTTTTTAGGATTCCAGAAAGGTATCAGTCTTCTGTATTTAGGGCAATGCTCAGGTTCCACCACAAGAAAATAAACCCCCAACTGGCCACAAGGTGGCAGGGTTGGTTCTTTTCACCGGGAGAGGCAGCAACATCTCCCTGGCTGGTTAAAGCTGCCAGGTGCAGGGGAGGGGGCTGCTGTGCAGGGGCAGGTCCCAGGGAGCCGATTGGGATAGGAGAGATGAAGAGTGTATTTGTCCAGAGGGGTTGTCACCCCTGGGACCCGACATGCTGATTATTGCTGGGGTTCTTGACCAGCGAGCCTGAGCTTGTCTGTTCGCATCCGTGTGTGTGTGTGTGTGTGTGTGTGTGTGTGTGTGTGTGTGTGTGTGTGTTTCTGTGTGCATGTGAGGGCTGAGCCAGCCCCAAGCTTGCAGTTTCTCTTCAACTTGCCTTCAGAGGAGAGTGCTGAGATTTCTGAAAGGGCAGATCTGGGGCCCAGGCACCTCTGGGTGCAGAGACCAAGCCAGCAGAAAGAATAACCAGGATGATCTCCCTGCCTTAAGGCTGACTGATTAGCAACCTTAATTCTATCTGCCGCCCTTATCCCTCTGTGCTGTGTGAAGTGACACATTCACTGGTTTTGAGGAACAGGATGTGGATGTTCTGGGGACGTCCCACTTCCCTATTGGGCCTTTTAACAACGTGCATTCCACAGCCACTGCCAGAGTCCTTGCTATGTGTGAGATGCTCTGTGGGAAGCTAGGCCATACACATCCCTGCCCTTACTGATCTCACCTTGGGATAATGCCCAAATAGAAGAGCAGTTACCTTGGGGAAGGGCCAAGTGCCACAAGCAAGGATGGATCTAGGCACAGCCTTCCCCGGGGAGGTGAGATCTGCACCACCCTTTGGAGGGGGACCTGGAGGTGGGAGCTGTGGGGCAGGCATGCTGGGCTAAAGGAATGGAGCCATCCTGAATCCTGCTTCTTCGCACCGTATCTGGTCTCTCTGCCAGACCTCCAGCCCAAAATGCCTCCCCTCTGCTCTACTCAGGTTCTGTTCTTCATTCAAACTTAGGGATGAGGGTGGCATGGGGGTGTTTGCTTGTAGTTGTACCCTCTGATGCACAGGAAGAGTGGCAGAGGTGTGAGTTTCCTGTCCTGTCTGTTCCATGTCTGGCTGACATGAGACTGGAGTTCTATTGTAGGGGCTGAGTCCTTCTGATCACCCAGGACAACCAGTAGCAGCAGCGGGTAGCAGCCCCCAGCACATGAGGCCCAGGACTTCCTGGAGTCAGGTTTCGGTTTATTGGGAAAACAACCCAAAGTCAAGGGTAATTCTATTGTGCTAAATGCCAACACAAGACCCATAATCAACAAGTACCAGAAGTGAAAGTTGGAAAGAACTTTGAAGAGATTGTTCAAGAGAGGTAAATGGTGGGTAATCCCAGAGGATTCAGCCTGTGCCTCCCGCCAGGGAAGGCACAAATCCCATCCTCTCCTCGATCTGCCACCGTCCTGCCCACCAGGTCCCTTACAGGTGCCATCTCTCTCAGTCTTGGGTGCATTTGTCTCTGTCACTGGTGCAGCCTCAGTTCTGTCCCATGGTTACTGCTATGTTCTTGTTCCAGCTCCCTCTTTCTTGAGAATTGCTGTCTTGAATTTTCATGGACTATGCATTTAATTTCATGATAATGAATTGATTTTTAAAATAGATATTAATTTCTAAATTGTGCAAGTCTGCTGTAAACTTTAGTATGTGGTGTTCTGTCACTGAAAATTGGCTTTACCTCTTCGAAACAATAGACACTTAGGGCAATCAATTAAATTTCTTGTCACTAAGATTTATTTGGTTATTTCATTTTGGCTTTGGTTGGGCAGCTGTTTTGCTCTGTATTTTATTGTTTTGTGGCTGGAGAACATTGCATGTGTGATTTTCATTTTGAAACTTCCTTCCTCCATCCCTCCTTCCCTCCCTCCTCCTTTTCCTTCCTCCTCTTCTTCCTTCCTCCTTTCTTCCCTCCTTCCTCCCTTGCTGTCCTCCATCCTTCTCTCTTTCCTTTTCTTCCTCCTTCCTTCTTTTTTCTTCCTTTCCTCCATCTTTCCTCCCCTTCTTCCTTCTTCCCTCCCTTTCTTTCTTCCCTTCTTCCTCCTCCCTCCCTTCATTCCTTTCCTTCCCCCTCCCTCCTGTCCTTCCTTCTTCCTTATTCTCTTTTTCTTTCCTCCCCTCCCTCTCTCCTTCTCTTCCCTCTCTCCTTCCCTCCCTTCTTCCCCTCCCTCCTCTCCCTCTCTCCTTCCCTCCCTTCCTCCCCTCCCTCTCTCCTTCCTTCTCTTCCTCCCCTCCCCCTCTCCTTCCCTCCCTTCCTACCCCCCTCCTCTCCCTCTCTCCTTCCCTCCCTCCCTTCCTTCCTTTTTGGCCATGAAGTTACGCACCTGTTCCTAGCCAAGGACCTGTGCATAGTCTTATCTAAGTCACCATTTTCTGCTCTTCACACAGGTGGGCCCCACTCACTCTTCAATTCTCAATTCAAAGCTGACCCCAAAGAAGCCTTCTCTGATTCTCCTCTGCATCTGGCCCCATCTCCCAGATCCTGCTAATCTGGTATCTCAGGGCAGGCTTCACCTCTCCGTGTGCTGCAGCCGAAGACAATATGCTGATGGCTGCCCTGGGGAGTCATCTCCCCTGCCAGGCTGTGGGTCTGAAGGGAAGTTCACAGATCTGCTCTACACTCTGTCACCTACTGATTTTTGCAGTGCTCTGCCAATACGGATTTACCAACCCACAAAGGAACGACAAATGAAAACAGGAGCCAACTGGACTAAGTAGAAGGAAATGGACTTAGATTTCAGGTGAAAACATGGAGCCTCAGTGAAATGGGGTGACATTGATGTCGTAGCTGCTTGGGATGGAGACCTGACATGCCATGACAGCAGCTCGGAGAAGGCCAGCTCCATGCAAATGGCAATAACAGGGAAATGTTTAGCCTGGTTAGAGACCATCCCTTGACCGAGAGGTGTCCATTTGACCCAATACAATAGCGAAGGTCTACTTTTCATGAGAGCCTGTGATCCTGGCCTGAAACTCAGGAACCCAGGCCCTGGTCCCCTTCTGACCCTAACCAGCCAAGGACAGGGATAGATCCCTTTCCTTCTCTAAGTCTCAGGGGAGAGGCATGAACTCAGAGGCCTTTTTCCAGCTCTAGTTGTCAGTCTGGTTGGTGGTGGGCTGTAAGTGTGGAGGAGTCACAGGTGGGTTCATCACTTCCTCCTCTGGCCTCTGGACAAGTGTGCAATGGTGACTCCCCTTCCTAAGTTGGGTAGGCAGGCCCCTCCTAGCCTCACCCCTGTGCATCTGCTTATTTTCACTTTGATAATCAGAAGTAGTGATACTGGGCTATTGTAAGGCTCTTTCATGAAGCTATTCTAGTCAATAGCAAACTTAGAAAAAACTAGAAAAAATACACAGTAGCTCTTTAGCTCAACAATTAGCTCCTAATACTTAAAAGCAACATTAGCTTTCTACTTCAGAGCTAATAATGTTCAACCGTAGGGTCAACAAGTTGATTGGTGCAACACTGGTGGCAGGAAAGCTATCAGTGGGTCAGGGTTCTGAGTGGACATGTGACCTCAGCCTTCTGTGCAGGAGCATAGCTCACCCCTTCTCTGCCATGACTGTGACCATGCGGCACACAGGGGTCCCCTTGTCCCCACGGAGAGCACAGCAGCCTTCTGGGAGGAATGAGAGTGCAGGAGGTCACTGGGGCTACCTTTCCTGAACCCATGGGTGTGAAAATCCTGTGTGAGGGCTTGAGTTACCCTGAGTGTAGACTACAGATCCTGGTGCTGTGGCACTGCAACATCACCAGCGTCGGCTGCCATCATCTCTCAAAGATTCTCCAACAAAAAACAAGCCTAACGCATTTGGATCTGGGGCTGAATCACCTCGGAATTGCCGGACTGAGGTTTCTATTTGAGGCTTTGAAGGCTCCATTGTGTAACTTGAAGTGTCTGTGGTTGTGGGGATGTTCCATCACTACTTTCAGCTGTGAAGACCTCTCTGCTGTTCTCAAGAGCAACCAGAACCTATCCACCCTGGACCTGGGCCAGAACTCCCTGGGGTCCAGTGGAGTGAAGATTCTGTGCAAATCCTTGAAACATCAAAAATGCCCCCCTGCAGATGCTCAGGTTGAAAATGGATGAATCTGATGTTCAAATTCAGAAGCTGCTGAAAGAGATCCAAGCAACCAACCCACAACTGACCATTGAAAATGACAACCACGATCCTAGGGAAAAAAAGACCTTCTTCTCATTACTTCATTGTCTGAATCTTTCTCTAAGGATGTCCCAGATCTGCAAGTATCCCATGGAACCTTTTTAAGGCTAAGTTGGCTGCTGGGTTGCAGGTCATTTATATCCCTGTTCCTGTGTCTGGTTTATATAAAAACATGCACAAGTCACTTACCCCTGCAGATATTATAGAAATGTCTCTATCACAGGTCTGTTGAGAGAAATAAAGGTGAAAGCACTCATGAAAAAAAAAAATCCCCTGCTGTCATAGTAGGGGATAGAGGTGGGACTATGGAGACCCCACCATGAGTCCCCACAAGGCAGAAGCACAGCGGCCACACAGGGGAATCTCTGAGAGGAATAAGGTTGTGGCTGAAGGTTTGCTTGTAGGAAGTAGCTTCCCTGGGTCAGTGTGACACAAGGCTTGGCTCCTGCAAGCATCTATCAGCTCACTGAGGACCTGTATCAAGTGCTGGGCTCCTTTTGGACAAACCCAGGGGGCCCCTGACCTGTTTGTGGCTTTATTGCCACCGACATTATACAAATCAATTCATCAACATGTGGTTTCACATTATCAGCTCACAAGTGGAGAGCGGATATTGTTTTTAAGCTATTATTAGCTAATTATTGAGTTAATGAACTATTGTGCAGATTTTCTAGTTTGTCTTAGTTTATCATTGACTAGAATGAAAAACTTTGTGTCGCTTCAGTATAGCAACTAATTATTAGCAGAAAAATGGCACTCCCTCCATCATTCTCTGGAATAGCTCCGCATATGCCTTTGGCACTATTTTTGAATAAATCATTATGTATCATTCATGTTGTTAAGACTGTGCAAATATTGTTGCCCCAAGTACCCTGTAATTACATGCTTTTCAAAATAGATATTTTGTTTCCCCCAGCTTTAACAAGTGCCTTGATTTTCATTCCCTTCAACCAGGTGCGGGGAACCTATGACCTTAAGCCACTCATGGCCTTCTAGGTTCTTAAGTATGGCCTTTTGACTGAATCTGAATTTTATGGAACACATATTTTTATTTGCATCAACACATTTTTATTTATCTTTTATATTTTTATTTAATCTTTTTTTTTTTTTGAGACAGAGCCTTAAGCTGTCCCCTTGGGTAGAGTGCTGTGGCATCACAGCTCATAGCAACCTCCAACTCCTGGGCTCAAGCAAGTCTCCTGCCTCAGCCTCCCAAGTAGCTGGGACCACAGGCACCCACCACAGCGCCGAGCTATTTTTTTGTTGCAGCCATCATTGTTTTGGTGGGCCTGGGCTGGATTTGAACCTGCCACCTTAGGTGTATGTGGCTGGCACCTTAGCCACTTGAGCCACAGGCACCGAGCCTTTTTATTTAGTTTTTAAAATAAATGTATTTAAAACACCAAAGAATGAAATACAAAGAATAAAATAATTTTCAACAGAATAATCTTCCCATGCTGACCAGCCCAATTAGAACATCAAAGGCAAGGGCTAAACTGAAGCTGCGAAGCTCGTGATTTAGTTCTAACTTCTCCTGCCTGACTGGCACCACTACTGCACAAGGCTGGTTGGCAAGAGTTTATGGGAGTGGAGTGTGCCAGTCTGTTACCAGCTTTTGACAGTGGTGTACCATGTTTCTATTTGAGGTGGAATTTGTGAATAGTTACATAGCTTGAAAGTATTTTTTTTTTTGAGACAGAGTCTCATTATGTCACCCTTGGTAGAGTGCTGTGGTGTCACTGTTCACCACAACCTCAAACTCTTGAGCTTAAGCATTCTCTAGCCTCAGCCTCCCAAGTAGCTGGGACTATAGGCGCCGGTCACAATGCCTGGCTATTTTTTGGTTGCAGTTGTCATTGTTGTTTAGCTGGCCTGGACTGGGCTTGAACCCACCACCTTCGGTGTATGTGGCCAGCACCCTACTCACTGAGCTAGGGGTGCCGAGCCAACTTGAAAGTATTTTTTTTTTTTTT
>CAUYQV010120446.1:0-23117 GCA_963574575.1 Galagoides demidoff
AGCAAAGTGATGATGACAGTGGATGGTAGTTTTCATTTTTGTTTGTTTAGCTTTAAGTCCTTACTTAGTAAAATTAAAAACATAGTCTTGTGGTGGTGTATTATCCTGAGTTCTCCAGAGAAACAAAACCAGTAGTAAGCATACTTGGAGAAAGAAAGAAAGAGAGGGAGAGATTACTTTTAGAGAATTGCCTCACCGGCCTGTGGGAGCTAGCAAGTGTAAAACCTTCAGGGCAGGCACGCCAGCCGGAAATTCTTTTTTGTTTTTTTGTTTTGTTTTTTTTTTTGAGACGGAGCCCCAAGCTATCCCCCTGGGCAGAGTGCCATGGCATCACAGCTCACAGCAACCTCCAACTCCTGGGCCCAAGTGAGCCTCCTGCCTCCACCTCCCAAGCAGCTGGGACCACAGGCGCCCGCCACAACACCCGGCCATTTCTTGGCTGCAGCCATCATTGTTGTCTGGCGGGCCCAGGCTGGGGACTCGAACCCGCCACCCTAGGTGTACGTGGCTGGCGCCCCAGCCGACTGAGCCACAGGCGCCGAGCCACCAGCCGGAAATTCTAAGAGTTGATGCTGCAGTTTTGAGTCTGGAGGCAGAATTCCTTTCTCCTTGTAAAAACTCGGTCTTTTTTTTTTTAGGGCCTTTAAATGATGGGATGAAGCCCACCAATGTTATGAAGGTTAATCTGCTTACTCAAAGTCTACTGATTCTAATGTGGTTTTTTGGGGGGAGGGGGTCAAGACAGAGTCTCACTCTGTTGCCCCAGGCTAGAATGCCCTAGCATCATAGCTCATAGCAACCTGGAAATCCTAGGCTCAAAGGATCCTCCTGCCTCAGCTTTGTGAGTAGCTGGGACTACAGGTACTTGCCACAACACCCAGCTAGCTAGTTTAACTTTTTTTTTTTTTTTTTAAGCAGAGATGGGATCACACTTTTGCTCAGACTAGTCTCAAACTCCTGAGCTCAAGCAATCCACACAGATCAGCCTCCCAGAGTGCTAGGATTACAGGTGTGAGCCACTGCGACTGGCCGACTGATTTTAATGTTAATCCCATCTAAAAAATACTTTCACAACAACACCTAGACTGGTGTTTGACCAAATAACCGGGCACCATAGTTTCAATTTTATTGTAATATCTCACAACTTTAACATGTCAATTTTACTGTAATATCTCATGATTTTAACAAGTCAATTTTATTATAATATCTCATGACTTTAATAAGTCTGGAAACCATGTTCTAAGAGGGAATACAGGAATAACTTTTCAGTATTTTTAAATAATCTTTTGTGTAACAAAAACACAAATTATTTAACTTATGTTATTTTTCTCTTAAGCTATCATTCAAATTATTTGAAGACTGAGTATCAGACAAACAGTAAAATGCTCAATACCCAGAGGTAGATTCAATATCCAATAATTTTAGATACATTATTAAAGATTGTTAAGATTATTGAATGTTTGGTTTGCTCTTCTCATCTTTTTTGCTCTCTCCTACCCAGACCCCACAGAGAGGTGTCTTGTATCAGAGCAAAATTCCCCTGAATCCCATCCACCACCAATAGCACGTGTTTCCTTGAAAGAAAGTTACACAGTCCCGGGTGTCCAAAGAGCTCTCAGAGTCCAACTGGGGGAATACCCAAGTTGCTGGCCATCTCACTGTGGGCAAGCTGGTTTCTCTTTGTCCTGATCAGATAGTTCCAAACTAGAAAAGGCATCACCGGGACTTCCTGCTAAGTTTCTCTTCTCTGTTGTTGCCCTACTCCTTTCCCAAACGCCCCAGAAAAATGTGAGGGCCCCGTTTACTGATGCCCTATGGAGACATGAGGGTGCTTCTCTCAGTTAAGAGAAAACACAGGGAGGTGAGCCAATGACGTGCAAAACCTCACTGGCTGCCTCCATCTCATCTCATCTCCATACCTCTGTGATTAATTACAGGGCAAGAGACTCTCACACCCTGCTGGACCACACTGCTTTTCCTCAAAGCGTGGAATTAATTTCTATCCCAGACTGACACAGATTGGTCTCAGAGGACAAAGTCAACCAGATAAAAATCATAGGAAACCTCTAAATATGTCCAGCCAGAGGCCTATAAGCGACTTTGATTTGATTTTTTTGTTTTATTTTATCAAAGGCCTTTCTTCAAAAAATATCCTGAAGAATAAATAATATGGAATATATGTGAAAATAGAGCTACTGCTCTAGTTGACAGACAATTGAGGTTACTGGAGCAAAGCCCCCTTCTCATTCTTCTCAGTGACTATTACCCCTAGCTCCCCAAAGTTGCCACCTCGAGACCTTCAGGGCCCTGGGTACAGACAAAACGTCGTTGAGAAACTTTCTTGTCTAATATCCTTTCCAAAGTATGACATGACACCCCCTCCAACTGGATGTCTCGTATCTCTTTGTATCACACAGATCTTCTGTCTAACACAGCTGCAGGCTATCCCTCCACACTCCTATGAACCACAGAAGTAGCCAGAAGAGGACAGCACAGTTGGAAACAGTAAGACGGAGAGTTTCCTAGTGAATCCAGAGCTATCTTAGATATCTTCATTCTGGAAGGCAATCAGGATAGACTATGGGAAAAGCTGATACAGTTAAAACATAAATATAGCAAGTGCTTCCTTACATTAAAAAAGCCAGTTTCAGTAAAATTTATTCTTAGGAAATTTCAAAGCTTATAAATATCTACCACGATTACCTAAAGCGAAAATTCCCACATGTCCTGCTGCTCCTGACTGGTTTGTCAAACTCATCATTTTGAGTGGAGGAGCTAAAGTCATGTATTGTTGTAGTTGTGTGTTCGATGGCCTCTGTGTGCTGTGTGTAGGATTTCCTGTGTCAACAAAAGGAAATCACAACATGTACAAAAGCTGCAAATATCCTTATTAGCATTTCTTTGTAGAAATGACATATTTTTATACTGTACCCCAGAACCAGAAGACTAAAAGAGTTGAAAGTGCAAAGTAGCTCATAGGCCCAATTCCAATCTCATACCTGAATGAATTTGAAATGGAAGCCCAGTTAGAGGCAGAGAACTTCAGAACAAGAGGCAGAAACTGTTAGTTAAGTAACTCTAAGATTCTTAGTCATCACCACTAACTTAATGCTCATTAGAAGCAAGAGGAGGACCTATCCAATTACCTGCTGCTGGGCTTCCTGTTGTGCTAATGAACAGAAAGAGAAACAGAGACGACCCCCAAGTGAGAATTCATGTCTGTGTGTAGCCTGCAGCTTGACCACATGTCTGAGTGTGCTGAGTTGTTCTGATCAGTCAACTTAAGTAAAATCTCATTACTGGAAATGCCAGAAATAGTACCAGCAAAATGCCCTAAGATAACCCCAAAGCTTATGCTACTCCTTCCCTTCTGGAACAGTTTCATCCTAGAGTATTAAGTGCAATAAGCAACATCAGTCTCCACAGGGGCAGGCTGGGGTAGGGCCGCCAATGAGGGATGCTCAAGCTTCAGCAGACCAGAGGGCCCAGCAGGAGGTGGGTGGGGTGGTCTAATGCAGGCTGCCAGGTCAGGAGTGGATGGAGGAGGTCACAGGGGCCTGAGAGTGGGGTGTCAGAGTCACAGTGGTCATGAGCAGACAGAAGTGGCAGGGTGGCAGCCAAAGATTGGTTACACACAGGAGAGACATTCAAATAGGATAATGGGAACCCAGATTCTCATTCTTCAAGGAGTTACAAATATGGAAAGAAAGAACTAGAATGAACCCGTGACTTTGGTTGCAACTGAAGATAATGAATTAAACTCATCATTTTGAACAGACATTGATGAATAGATAGAGATGTGAATTTAGATACACACAGATAAAAATGTATCTGTTCCCTGAGAGGTTTGGGAAGAATGATCCCCAAAAGCAATGAATAACAACTGGACCCCAAATCTTAGTTTCTAAAAACTGCTCTCCACTAAACCTGGGCCCCTTGGGGAGATGACTGATGAAGATAGGAACAGTACAAAATGAGTCTGGAAGATCTTTTTGTTTGGAAAGTACACAAGTGTTCAAAAATAAGGATATGTCAAAAGGACAGGGAACCCTGTTGAAGGGGCTCACACTGGCTAAATCACAGGTATCTTAAGTATCAGAATAATTAGTGAATACGATAGAATAAGAAAATCTGCATCCATATTCATAAAAACAAATGAATAAGTTGAGTTTCTCATAAGAAATGGACTATTTACATAATATTACAAAATGCTTCCCCCAAGTAGTTATTACTTAAAAAGGTGGAAAGAATAACTTTATAGTAAAAAGGACTGGCAGATTTCACCTTAAGTCATCAAAGTTGACACTGGGTAGTGAGGCTGAGGATAGGCTGAGAAGAGGCATAAGACTGCTATTTTCCAGAGAAAACACAATTATGATTTTTTTAAAATAATGTAAATGTATAACTATGATAAAATGCTAAATTGGAAAAATTTAATAAAAATTTCTGTCTTTTATTCTTTGATCTTATTCACTGAAAGCTGGAAAACAAACAAATACCATCAAGACAATTCAATCATAACACAGTGGTTGAAACAAAGAAAAAATGAAAAGGCTTTTACAAAGTGGGAAAAAAAAAATCATTCAATGGCTCTCAAATTGAGAAATCCTGGATTCTTGATCAAATTGATCCTCAGAGTTTCAAATGTTAGCAATTTGAAAGAAGCAATTTTAAATTGCTAAAATAAATACTATCATTAATATTCACAAATCCTTGATCGTCAGAATTCCACATGTTAGCAATTTAAAAGAAGCAATTCTAAATGGCTAACTGAATACTAACATTAGTTATTGCAGGTAATAAAATAATTATCTAGCATTTGCAGAGTTTTCCTGAGGGGCAAGCATTGTTCTCAGTACTTTAGATGCATTATCACATTTAATTTCCACAGTTTCTCTATGAGGTAGGTACAACTATTATCCCTATTTTATAGCCCAGGAAGCTGAAGCAGTAACAACTTAAGGACCTAGCCTAACCCCACACAATTAGAGGGGTGAACTCAGGTGGTTTAACTCTTGTGTATGTGTATTTATTTATTACACTGACAGTTGTGCTTCTTAATTCTAACTCAAGTTCTGTTCCTCCTCAGTCAACCAAGCTCTATCTCTGTCCCACAAGAGCCAGATGACATCCGAGCAAGATGATCTGCAGCTGAGGTGTGGACCTCAGGCCATTCCTCCACAGGAGTTCCTTGTGGAAGAAGAGCCCTGCCCTCAGCACGTAGTCATTGTTAATTACTCCCCTCACCTGTGCTGTTCTGGCTCAATAAAAGGCCTGTGCGGAGGTTGCTCGGGGCTACCCAGAAAGTAAGGGCTAGCCGGCCTTCCACAAGCTTGTACTTCTAATCCGCCTCTCACCTGGTTCCTTCCTGCGCTAACCGAGACCAGGGCCATAGGAGCCAAACGGATCGCGACATGTCACCACCTTCATTTTAATCCTGCCATTTAATGCTTTAGCTCTTAAAGAACCTCGTGATCCCTTTCTCTCTGTCCAGATTCTCCCTAGAATGGAGCTTTCAAAAAGAGATTTATCCAGGCCTACCATTTAGAAACAAGTGGTGACATCCCATTTCCTGAAGGTGGAGTTCATACTCCTAAGGAGGGTATTCAAAGCCCTGTACCATGGGCCCAGTTCCAACCACACTTTCTATGAAAAGCTCTCTCCAGCCAATCCCCCCAAAGCCTCCTATGAAACCCTTCTCTTTGCCCCTACATAAGCTCCACAGATATTTCTAAAATACCCTACCTCCTCTTCCCTCCTCGGAAATTCTTTCCTGTTAAGATCCATTTTATATGTATAATCCTCCAAAAAGTTTTGGTTAGGGAAAGTCTCAGCCAAAAACTAAAAATGTCCTCGAAGTAAGAACAGTATCTCCTTGTCTTCATATCCTTATCCCTAGCACAAGAACTGGTAGTTAGATAAGGGCTTATTAAATTAAATGTTAAGGAAACGAATTGAATTTATGAATGTACCCTTTCCAAATTTTGAAAGCCATTAACTGCAGCTGAAGTTAATAGATCACTTTTAAGAGTAGAGATTTATTTTACAGATAATCTTGCTTATCTAACTTCCTGACAACGCAGGTCAGCTGCAGTCCTCGTCCAGTTCCCTAATCAGCTGGGAAACTGAGGGCCAGCTTGGCCACTGCATCTGCATTGAGCAACTTGCCTGGGGGAAGGTACATGGTGGACGTTTACATTTTGGCCTTTAGATGAAGACATTTTTGTTGTTTTCAGAACAAAGCAAAATTCTTCAAAACTGAAACAATAAATCCAGTGCCGATTATGATCAGGGATGAATACCTAGCATCGCTTACCAAATGTACAGCTTCCAGGGGTGTATTTCCAGTCTTGTCACCATTGTAAGGGCTAAATTTCCAATTCCAAAAGCCCCCACAGTTAACTTCTGTAAACTGAGCCTTTAACAGGATATTCTGTCTAAAGGACCCTTCCTCAATGGAGGGAGACAGACATTTCTCTGAAGTAGAGACTGTCATATTAAGACACATGTACATAGACACACACACACACACACACATGAACCAGAATAATGTGTTTGAACCTACAGTTGGTTTTTTCTCCTCTTTTCTGGGTGAAGAAATTTAAGAGAAAGGGCACTGGATTAAAAATCCAGAGGATTTTGGAATAAATGATAATTTTTTTAAACTATACAGCAATCACAAGTGCCATGAGTTTTTCTAATGTTTTATAAACATCAAATGAGCTTATCCTCTTAACAAACCTAAAAGGTGGGAATTATTACTTTACGGATTTGAAGCTGAGACACAAGATGGACTTGACCACATTACTTGAATGTAAGGAGTCAGACTGGAGTTGGAGGCAAGGCATTCTAGACAACTGGGTCTGGGCTTTTGACCACTTGCCCCACTATTCAGTAATTCTACTATCTATTTGCTAAATGTCCTGTTATCACATCTTATGATTTGTTCCATTTGTTTGGGTTTTCAAGCAGCAACAGATTTGTCTTCCAACTGTCTTCAGGCTTAAGAATATCTGTATTAAAGAAGAAATTATATATTCAATTGTCATGTGAGGCCAGGCAGGGTGGCTCATCCCTGTAATACCAGCACATTGGGAGGCCAAGGCAGGAGGATCACTTGAAACCAAGAGTTGAAGATTGCAAACAGTCATGTGGTATTAATTAAATGCAGCAGATTATAGATGGTCTTTTAGCTTAAAAAGTAGGAGACAATAAAAATGCTGTTTCCTCAGCTGTCATTCAAATGCCTGATCCATCCCTGGGTCATAAAGACTTCCATTTGGTAACAGGCACATGAACAGATGCCTCCCATAATTCACTGATTCTACACCCCATTCTCTTCACCACCAGCAAAGTGAACGATGCTTCCCTCAAAAAACAGAAAGCCAGAACCATGTTGAAATTACTATGAATTCAACCCGTCTGGTACCCAAGACTGTTTTCTCTTGGGGGGAAAACTCTCAACACATTATTCAACTAAATCATAACTCTTGCAGTATTGTATCACCAGACACTAACAATCAACACAAAGAAATGCTCAGAAATTAAACCAAGTCGGAACAGTGCAGTGTGTGGAGTGAGACAGGCCCCCGGGAGGTTTGTAGTACTTGAGGGTCCAGCACCCCCTTCTGAGCAGAAGTGCTGGGTAGACTCAATTTGCCTTATAATTTCACAGCCTCTACTTCTGCCTAAGATTCACCTTCAGGATTTCATTTCTTTATCCAGAGCGGGAACATATCCGACTATCGCTGTTTCTCTGCCTGCAGGTTTTATGGGGACAGTGAACTAGAGTACATTGTGCCATTAAACCATAGCCAGACAGTAAATTACAGGGAGGAAACAAAAGCAAATTCTGCTGAGCAGGGTGATTTTTTTTTTTCTTGAAGTGAACAGTTGTACCTTATTCCGAATGAGCGAATAAAACAGTGAAACATTTCTTAGGAACTTGTCATCATAACTCATTTTTATTTTGCCTTTAGTTTAGCAATAGAAGCAATATATGAAAGAAAGTTTCCACATGGGGGAAGGTGAGGGGAGAGAACACTGGTACCTAGCAGTTGTAACAGTTACCAAGTAAGCCCTATTTCAATAACCGAGGATTTTTTTTAATCCATGGGCAAGCATAAAGTGGAGAATTCAAACTCGAATATTTCAACTTCTCACTGTTTCTGAAACTCCTGAGTGTTGGCAGAAGCATGGTTTTAGCAGCATGTGGTTCCAACTTTTCAGGGGGAGGTGGTGGGGAAGGAGGGAGACAGAGCAATGCCATCAAATAGACAAAAACCAGTCTTTGCCCAAATTGTGTAAAGAGGGGGGTGACTCATGGTAGTACTTTGGGACACCGAGTGTGTATGCCTCCCAGCAAACCTATTTTTTAATGTTTTTCCCAACCCACTCCCTCCCCAGAAACAGGACCAGAACTTGGCAGATGAAAGCCACAGCATCTTAGTACCAAATAGGAAAGAACAAACTCAGTAGCTGTCCCTCGTTCTTCAAGAATGGCACATTAGTGCCATTACATGTCATATTACAGAAACAAACAAACAAAGAGCCGCCCACACCTGTGCTATTTACCACCTACACCCACCCACTCCTCAATATGCAAAATAATATTGAAGCAATGTTATCAAGGAATGGGAATTAATGTTTTAATTTGGCAGGTAGAGAACGTGACATTCTCAGAACTTGGTGTCTTTCTCAAGCTCACAAAGGTTCAAAGCCTTCAGATAGTCTGTTGTAGTGATTTTGAGAACACAGAAGAACTACTCAAGGTTATGCCACCCATTAAGGGAATTCCAGAGTTTAGGGAGCTTTCCTCTGTAACAAAATCTCAGACTCTGAAGAACTGGAAGGATTAAACTGTATTCCTTTCTATTTTTTTTTAAAAGGTCAAACTAAAACTTTTCCTAAAATCATCAGAGTCATAAAAGTCTTCAACATGGCATGTTTTCTTTCAAAAGAGATTCCCTTCCATTCTCTAGAGAGACATGAGGGCAGCTGTTTGCATTAAAAATGACTAATATCAAATATTTTCATCAGAGGGCAAAGAAATCTCACTAGAAATTCACAAAACCAGGGATGTGAGTAAAGGACCCTGATGTTAAAGATGGCTCACCTCTAATTTTACTGAGAAAATAGATTAACTCAAGAGGGTAGTAAGCAAGACTTTTTCAAAGATATTTAAAAATAAAAATAAAGTAGGAAAAAACAGAAGAAACCCATATGTGGGGATGGTGAGGACAGAAATTGTGGTCCCTAATTAAAATATTAGAAGGCAGTGTGCTCACCACAACAAATGTACCACACAGTCAAATCAGATCTGTCTTAGGATGGGGGATAGCCAAGCAGACAAGAGGAAACACAGGAGGAATGGATGCAGGGGCTGTTCCAGACACTCCCTAAGCCATCAGGTTTTCATACGCTGAACACTAGATCTTCTTCCACTCTGATGGAGAAGCTGGAGGCCATTTCCAGCAGGGAGCCACCCACCCCTTCTGGAGGTACTACTCCGGTGCACCCCCCTTCCTGGACTCTAAACTTCCTGGGGGCAGAGAGAGTGGGGGGTCCTCCTCTATGTTCACAGATCCCTTCTCCTGCCACTATTTTGGCACATGTCACAATCACATTATTTTTTTTTTACACATCCACAAACACCAGTTTATAAGAAGGTAAGAACCTATATTTCTGTATTACAATACAACGAATGTTTGTGCCCAGCCCTCAAATTCTTATGTTGAAATCCTAGTCAGCAGTATGATGGAATTAGGAAGTGGGGCCTTTGGGAGGTAATTAGGTGATGAGAGTGGAACAGTCTTGAATGGGATTAGTGCTCTTAAGAAAACTCCAGAGAGCTCTCAGCTCTCTTGCTCTTTTTCCAAGCTGAGAGGAAACAGCTGGAAGTTGGCAGTCTGTAATCTAGAAGAGGGTCCTCGCCACGACTCAACCATGCTGGTGCCATGATCTTGACCTCCAGGCTCCACATTGTGAGAAATAAATTTCTGTCATTTCTGAGCTACCCACTCTATACTACCTCATTATAGCAAAAGCAGCTGACGAAGTGGATATTAAGACCCTCAGTGCCTAGCAAAGCCTAACTCAATTCATGAATGCTGAGTCACTGATCGCTCAATCAAATGATAAATTAATACATGAGGAAAATAAGACCCAGACTTAAAAACTGACTTACATCACTCAGCCACTTTGATGAATTAAATCTCACAGGCCTTAAAAAATTTGTGGATACAGGCTTGGTGCCTGTGGCTCAAGCAGCTAAGGCGCCAGTCACATACACCTGAGCTGGTGGGTTTGAATCCAGACCCGGCCTGCCAAACAACAATGATGGCTACAACCAAAAAATAACCAGGCGTTGTACCAGGTGCCTGTAGTCCCAGCTACTTGGGAGGCAGAGACAGGAGAATTGCTTGAGCCCAAGAGTTGGAGGTTGCTGTGAGCTGTGATGTTCACAACACTCTGCCCAGGACAACAGCTTGAGGCTCTGTCTCAAAAAAAAAAATTGTGGATACATAGGCCAATAAAGGGTTTTATTGTAACAAGAAAAAATCCATAATAAAGCTGGTAAAACCTTAGTTCATAACACAAATTTTATGCTTCAAATTAGTCATTTGGTTTTTTGTTATTTAAACAGTAACACTGCTCAACACGAGGAAGAGAATTTGAAGCTTCTGGGGGAAGGCCAAACATGCTTCCTGTGATTATTCCATAGACATGTATTGCATGCGTGTTCCTGGCGCTGTGCTGGGAACAGGGACATGAAGATGACTGGCAGCCTGGTCAACTAGTGGGCGCCTCATGGAGAGCATAGGAATTCCTTTATTTTTAAAAACAAACTTTTTTTTTCACATAATTTTTTGCAAAGAAAAATAACACATGCAAAAAAAACTTTTTTTAAGTTAAAGGAAAAGTTCCTGAAGAAAGAGAGACATTCCCAGACAACCTGGAGCTTTTCAGAGCATTTAAGATAACTCCCAATTTCCCAGGCGATGCTGATGCTACAGGTTCAGGCACCAGATATTAAGACCAAAGGCAACTCTCTGATAATATGCAGAGAAAGAGCCAGGAAAGCCGCCCTTTCTAACACTAGCTTCCTGCTCTATCACCCCCTATTCCTGCATCGCCCACTCCTCCCACCTGCCCAATCCCTTCCCTTGGTATCTAATTTCTCTTCTCATTTTGGAAGCCCTTCTATGACCAAGGTCAGGACCAAACTCACACACATCCAACTGGTAGACACACAGAGTCCAGCACTCAGAAGAGCCTTACACTTGCTTTAATGTTCTCTGATTGCCCTCTTGAAATTCTGAATAATTTTTTTAAAAGGACCCTCGTTTTTATTTTGCACAAGGTCTTACAAATTATATTCTTCCATTACAAACTATGTTCTAATCTAAGCATTCGAACCTCCTGTGTCAGCACAGCACCCAACTTGCATGTGGTCTTTGCCATCCGCACACTGTCACAACAGAGAATTGAAGTGAAAATAGTGGCTGACTTCGGAGGGCTACTGTCCTTCCTCTGGACGGTAAGAACCATGGTAAAAGGATTTCTTTGGGCACCATCACAGGCTAAAGGGAGCAACAATTTCCAAACAACGCCAGCCACAAACAATGGTCTTCCCATCAGTCACAGTACCTCGATGCACTGACACCATCAGAACTGTTCCTGAGGGTCTGTCAAATACCCTCTTCTGCGTAAAAGGAGACTAATTGGACAAAAGTAACTGGGGAATAACCCTGTGACCATAAACAATAGGCGACTGTACACTTACAGTGGTCTCAGAGTCCAGTGACTAACCCTGCCGCAACAACATCCCCCGGGAATTTGTTAGAAATGTGCAAACTCAGACTTACTGAACCAAACTCTGGGATGGAACCTAGTAACCTGCCTTTTAACAAGCTATCCGGATGATTGTCATGTCACTGAGACATGTGACCTCAGCCACACTGAGGCCTTACAAATGGCCTTATAAATGGAAGAAACAATAGCTTCAGTTGCAAATAATGTAGCATCAATTATGATAAATGTCTTCCACTATTCAGCCTACTGAGGAAAGTCACATTTATTCATTTACTTCAATTGTGATCTCCCTTATCCACATGCTAGCTACGTATGTGTATGTGTATTTAAGCCTCTCAAGTGAGCCAGGCACTGCAATGGATATAAGGTTAATAATGTATGTCATAAAAGGATTTATAATCAAATGCAGGGAAGGGAAGAGGCAAATTCATAAACATGCCCCAGAGTTTCAGATGAGAAGCAGCAGAGGGTGTAGTACGAACTTGGCCCAGGGAGAAATTAGTAGAGCTTGTTGAAGCAGGGTTAGGGAAAAGTTAGCAAAGTTTCCTTCTACAGCTACTAGTCATTCTACCACTAGAATTTTGATATGTAGTAATGTTACCAAAAGTTTGGTATTTGTCCCCAAGGACCTTCTCCACCCGCTCTTGATCTCCTGAGTTTGATTTCCCATAAATTCATTTTTTATTCTTTCACATCAGAACCCTTCATGAGGACAGGGTTGGGGAATTTTGTTAAGAGTAATTTATAGTCTGATAACTTTTTCTGAGCAAAGGCATCTTTAATCTTTAGACACTAAACTTCCAGCTCATCTCTCCCTGGCATGGTATCACCACTTGACTAATAGGCATCTGCCAGCCTCTTCAAATCCAGGGACAAGAGACACATATGACAACATGACTGGCCCTGAGGCGAGGGAGGAATATCACTTTTAAACTCTTTCTAGCTGTTTTTGCCTCTTTCATTACATTTACTCTTCTTGACTTTTCTAAAGCTAGGCAAAGCAATATGGACATAGAGATTACAATAAGCAAAACAGGTCATTAAAAAACATACACGTGCTTGGGAAAATAATCAGCCACTTTTGAATGTATTAATTCTTGAGGGCAAAAACCATCTATGGTTAATTCTGTATAACACTCAAATGATTACCGTAAAGTAACTTGATCCTTTAAGGGCCACACCTGAAAAGACAAAAGTAGCTAGAATTCACTACTTCTGTGGACAGCAAATTGGCAATGCTCATCAAAACTTGAAATACATATAAAATATGAGCCAAAAGTTGTATTTCTAGGATTTTACCATATAGGCAAGTTGGCCCAGTACAAGATTAGCCAACAAACTATTGTCTGTAATAACATTTTTTTTTTTTGAGACACAGTCTCAAGCTGTCACCCCATGTAGAGTGCTATAGCCTCAGAGATCACGAACTTGGGTTCAAGCAATCCTTTTGCCTCAGTGTTTCTATTTTTAGTAGAGACAGGATCTCCCTTTTGCTCAGGCTGGTCTCAAACTTGTGAGCTCAAGCAATCCACCCACCTCGGCCTCCCAGAGTGTTAGGATTATAGGCATGAGCCACTATAATAACAATTTTTTAAAAGAATTAAAACAACCAAAATGACCATGAGGGGGAACTGGTTAAACAAATTAAAGTATAGCCATAGAATTCTTGACAACCAGGGAATGTGGAAAAAGTTTCATAATGTATAGTTTTTTTAATCAGATTTTTTTTTTTTTGCAGTTTTTGGTAGGGGCTGGGTTTAGAACCCTTCACCTCCAGCATATGGGGCTGGCACCCCACTTGTTGAGCCACAGGCGCCACCCAATGTATAGTTTTTTTAACTAAGAAGCTACATAGCCAGGTGAGGTGGCTCATGCCTGTAATCCTAGCACTCTGGGTGGCCAAGTGGGTTGATTACTTGAGCTCAGGAGTTCAAGATGAGCCTGAGCATGAGGAAGACCCCATCTTTACTTTTTTTACATTTGTTAAACTCCCTCTTATAGTTGTGTCCCACCCCCAAGAAGTGTGCCATACAAAGTGACCCCCCACCCCCTTTCCTCCTCCCCTCTCCCCACTTTCTCATTCCCCTACCCCTGCTGTGTAATAGCACATCTACTACATTGATATTAGAATTGAGTATATTGGATTCCTGGTGCTCCATTCTTGTGATGCTTTGCTGAGAATGGGTTTCACCTCCATCAAGCTTAATACAAAGATGTAAAGTCTCCATCTATTTTAGTGGCTGAGTAGAGGATTTGTCCAATTCTTTAAGAAGGGTGTAAAATCCCCGGATATTATGGTGCTATGGGATATCATATTGCTCAGATCCATCAAGGTATGTTTCATAAATCTGGGAGCATTTAAGTTAGGTGCATAAATATTTAAAATTGAAATGTCTTGTTGTTGTATTGTTCTTTTCACCAATATATAGTGTCCATCTTTGTCTTTCTTAATGTATTTGCTTTAAATCCACTTATATCTGAAAATAAGATCACAATGTTTCCTTTCTTCTAATTTCCATTTGCTTGAAATACTGTTTTCCATCCCTTAACCCTGAGTCTTGATTTGTCCTTTAAGGCTAGGTGTGTCTCCTGGAGACAGCTTATGGATGGCTTGTGCTTTTTTTTTATCCAAACAGACAGCCTGTGCCTCTTTAGGGGTGAATTCAATCCATTCATATTTATTGAGAGAACTGATAAGTGTGGTGGAGTTCTATTAAACTTATTTTGTGAAAGTCCATTGTGTAGTTTTATCCTTTGGGCCATTGTGGAACCTAAGTTTTGGCCTTTAGCTTCTGGGTGTTTACTTTGCTAGTGGTCCATTGTGTGGTCAGTGTTGAGAATAGGTCTAAGTATTTCACGTAGAGTGGTCTTATTGTGGTGAATTTCCTCAGTGTTTGTATATCTGCAAAAGATTTGATTTCTCCATCAATTTTGAAGCTTAGTTTAGTAGGATACAGAATTCTGGGCTGAAGATTGTTTTGTTTAAGAATGTTGAAGGTGGATGACCAAGCTTTTCTGGCTTGCAAGATTTAAGTTAAAAAGTCAGCTATCATCCTGGGGTAGTGCCTGTGGCTCAAAATGGTAGGGTGTCAGTCCCATATGCTGGAGGTGGCAGGTTCAAACCCAACCCCAGCCAAAAACTGCACAAAAAAAATAAAATAAAATAAAAGAAGATACCACTTCACCTCCACTAAAATAGCTATAATCAAAAAGATAACAAGTATTGGCAAGGAGAAAACAAAACCCTCATATATTACTGGTGGAAATAAAAAATTGTGCAGCCTCCTTAAAAAAAAAAAAAAAGTTTGGCAGTTCCTTAAGAAATTAAACATAGGGCAGCACCTGTGACTCAGTGTGTAGGGCCCCGGCCCCACATACCAAGGGTGGTGGGTTTGAACCCGGCCCCAGCCAAACTGCAACAAAAAATAGGCGGGCATTGTGGTGCACACCTATAGTTCCAGCTACTTGGGAGGCTAAGATAAGAGAATTGCCTAAGCCCAGGAGTTGGAGGTTGCTGTAAGCTGTGATGCCATGGCATTCTCCCGAGAGTGACAGAGTGAGACTCTGTCTCTACAAAAAAAAAAAAAAAAAAAAGTCTGCTATCATCCTAATGGCTCTGCCTCTGTAGGTCAGTTGGCACTTACTCCTGGCTGCTTTCACCTTGACTTTGGACAGGTTTATACAATGTGTCTTGGAGAAGGTCTGTTTGAGTTGAGATGACCTGAGTTTCAATATCCATCTGAAAGGAGTGTATCAGGGTCTTTAGTAAAACTTGGAAAGTTTTCATTTATGATAGCCTCCAGTAGGGCTTCCATTCCTTTGGGACTTTCTTCTTCCCCTTCAGGGATCCCTATCATTTGTATGTTTCAATGGTTCTTGGAGTCTCATAGTTCTCTAAGTGACTATTTTGCTTTCTCTCTCTTCTTTTCTACCTGGGTTAACTTGAAAACTTTATCCTCTAGCTCTGAGGTTCTTTCTTCACCATGGTTTAACCTATTTTTATACTTTCCACTGCATCTTCACATTCCCTGATCGTCTCCTTCATTTCCATAAGCTCTGCCATATCCTTTTTATATTCTACATATCTTTTGTCTGATTTTGGTTCTGTCCTTCCATTTTCTTATCTATTCCTTTTATTGAATTTATCATCCATATTTTAAATTCCCGTTCTGACAAGTCCATTAATTCTTTACAGGTGGATTCTTCTGCAGTAGCTACCTCATGGCTTGGGGGAATTCCTCTGTTTTGCTTTTTCATGTTGCCCAAATTTTTCTTTTGGTTCCTCCTCATATGTTCTTTCAAATTGTTCACCTCCTTGTCCCCCTTTTTCCTTCTTGCTTCCTCCTTTGCATCAAATTACCTTGTCTCAGAGTTTAGTTCAAAAGGAAGAGAAAGGTAAAGTGCAAAGAGGGGGAAATAAGAGGAAAGAAAGAAAGAAGAAAAAAGATGGAGAGAGAAAAAGAAAAGAAAAATAAGAAGGGGGAGGAGGAATGAAAGGAAAGAGTTGAACAGGAGAGAGTGGGGACAGGAAGATAGAATGAGAGCGATAGAAGAAATAGTATTTATTGGCATAGTGTTAAGGCTACTCCTGTAATTCAAGGATTTTGAGGGGTTGGGCTGGGAAGGTTCCTCGAAATCAGGAGATTCTTATCACGCTGAGCATAGCCAAACTCTTCCTCATGACCAAAAATACAGGAGTCCTTGCTCTTAATGAAAGTAATATTGGAAGTTAAGAATAGAATAAATCAGCAGTGTCTGTAGCTCAGTAGGTAGGGTGCTGGCCACATACACTGGCTGGCAGGTTCGAATCCTGCCCAGGCCAGCTAAAATAACAATGACAACTGCAACAAAAAAATAGCCAGGCATTGTGGCAGGCACCTGTAGTCCCAGTTACTTGGGTCAATTACTTGGGAGGCTGAGGCAAGAGAATCGCTTAAGCCCAAGCATTTGAGGTTGCTGTGAGTTGTGATGCCACAGCACACTACCAAGGGTGACATAGTAAGATTCTGTCTCCAAAAAAAAAGAATTGAATCAACCAACCAAATTAGCAAAAACAAAATACAACATAACAAAACAAAAAAGCTCAAGTAGCCAAAAACTGCAATAACCTCAGCAATACAGAAGAGAGAAAGAAAGAAAAAAAAAAAAAGAATTAAAAAAGTAAAAAAAAAAAAAAAAAAAAGTAATACTAAAAAGAATTTATATATAGTGGAAAGGACCAACCTTAATAGGAATATATGGGAGGGATCAAGATGGTAGACCAAAAGGATCATTCAGCGGAGCTCTCCTAGAATGACTAGGGAAGAAGAGAGAATTCAACATTACCTGGCATAGGGACCTTACCCATAGTTATAGCTCAGGGAGCACAGCAAGGAAGCAGTGAGCTGGATACAGCATATAATCCAGAGTAGTGGAAATCTGATTATGACCAGCTGGGATCAGCTGCCCTGCCACAGGGGATAATATGTGAAAATGTGAAAAGGGGGCTCGGCACCCATAGCTCAAGTAGCTAAGGCACCAATCACGTACACCAGAGCTGGTGGGTTTGAATCCAGCCTGGGCCTGCCAAACAACAATGACGACTACAACCAAAAAATAGCCAGGCATTGTGGTGGGCACCTATAGTCCCAGCTACTCAGGAGGCTGAGGCAAGACAATTGCTTAAGCCCAGGAGTTGGAGGTTGCTGTGAGCTGTGATGCCATAGCACTCTACCCAGGGCAACAGCTTCAGGCTCTGTCTCAAAAAAAAAAGAAAGAAAGAAAGAAAGAAAATGTAAAAGGGTGCTACATTAATAAAAATTATAATAAAAATTATTTATTTTTATTTCCCTTCAGAAAAAAGAAAGAAAGAAAGAAAGAAACAAAGAAATGTCATGGGACTTAAGTTATATATAACACAAAGATGCAATGTCAATAAAAATAAGCCAGTCGCTCTACAACAAGCAACAATTCAAAGGATGCACAGTATTTTTGTAATGAAATCAAAGAGAAAGTCATTGCATATGACCTCATAAAGAAAACATATCATTTATATAATGAATAACTGATTCAACATCTTCACAGTAATCATTATAAGTTCACAAACATGTTCCTTATAACATCTTTAAGTGTAGGCAGACATCATAATAATAGAACATGATTGAGTAGAAGCCATTATACAAGAGACCAGCACAATGCAGTCTAAATGAGCGGCCTGTGACAATCTGTTTAGGTTAAGGATGGATTTTGGATCGTCTGAGGAGAGGAAAGACTGCATATTCTTTCAAACTGTCCTCCATAAATATAACTCTTCTCAGTGGACTTTTGCTTCATACTGAGTGGCTATGAATTTAATGTTATTCACTCTGACAAGTGCCTGGAGATATTCTCAAGTACTGCTATAGGACAGAATGATGGGTTATAATCATCAGCAAAGATAGCACTGAATTAACATTCTTTAACAAAAGCTGAAGAGACTTTTTGTCTGATGTGGGAATAAAAGATTTAGCTATGTCTGTAAAGAAGTAAGCTGATGGGAGGGCCAATATTCCCCTTAGGAACATTTTAGGCCCATTCCAACATATGCATACATATGAAGTTAATGGTCAAAATTTGACCAAAATTTAATAGTCTTGTCTGAAAAAAATAAAAATAAGTATTATCAAAAGTCCATCTTAGTCATTTTTTGAATCCAGAAAAGCACCTAGAGAATATATAATTTTAAGCAAATGACTTTATGGTGAAGCTCCCAAAATAAACTGATTACAAAATGTACGTCTTGATAACTAAATTGGTTGACTTGCAGTACATGGGTGTAAGCAAAAAAACAGTTAAATGTTACTGGGTGCTTAAATAAGAAAGCTGATTTGGCTATATTTTATCTGAAGTTATTCTTTCTGGCAATGTATCAGTTAGAATGAGTTTTAGTCTCACTTAACAGAAAAACAAAAATAACAGAGGCTAAAACAAGACAATTTTATTTCTCTCTTACATAAAAGAAATCTAAAGATAGGTGATTCAGGGCTGGTGCAATAGATCAATAGTCATCAGAAACCAAGGTTCTCCCTCTCTTTTTCCTTACGATCCTAGGTGGTTTCCATCTTCAAGGTCACCCCCAAGGTTCAAGGTGGCAGCTGCCTCTTCTGCTAGCACATCCATTTCACAAGTGTGAGGAGAGGAAAGGGGCACAACTCTCAACTGAGTATCAGGGAAATGTAATTTAAAAAAACAAGTTTTCTCCTAATCCAGAAATCCTTTCCAAGAAAGTAGAGAAAGGTAACACTTTTATTTTTGAATAAGCATCAAACCAGAATAACAGGCAACCTGATAAGAGATTGTAAAGACAGAGGAAAACCTCACCCTGCACATATACAACCCATTACATATGTGTTCTCAAGATAAATGACAGCTCCCCTCTGAGTAGGAGGCTTTGGCTGTACTATTTTATTATTTTTAGTTCATCCTAAATTTATGCGGTTGGTCATTGGGGTGATCATCTGTGGTGGCCAAGGAAAATAAACTCCTCAAAAGAAAAATAAACTTCTCATAACTTTGTGACAGGAAGTCATTTTACAATTGGAAGCCAGGCTAAAATGACACTCTTCCCCTCTCACTAGAACTCAGAGATAGAGCTGTAATGTTTACATTTTGAAAAGATGTTTTCCAAGTTATCAAGAAAGGTATTCCTTCATCAAGCTGACAAAGGGACTATCTACTTTTCAAAAGGATTTCTAAGAGAGCAGAAAGTACTTTCAGCTACAAGTTTTAAAATTCTCAAAGGTACTGAATCTACCAGTACTGGTTGCTTAGTTTTGACAAATTTTCCATGAAAATGTAGATTGTTAACATTAGAGAAACTGATTGAGGAGTAGTCAGGAACCCTGTACTTTGCTTATGTTCTGTTAAGCTTATTCCAAAATAAAAGTTTATTAAAAAACAAGAAATAAAATCTTCATGTCACATTCTCCCCTCTTATAGCTGCAATACTAAAATACAAATAATATTTTACATTATACAATGTGTTCATCTCTAATCTATTATATGTACTGCTCAACTCAACTCAGCTACATGTACACCCAGATTTGATATCATCATCCTCATTTTACAAGGAAGATGCAAGCAGATGGAAGTTTTGAAAGGTGGTAACTTGCCCATAGTTCACCGTGTTGGTTAAGGTACAGGCCAACTGAAGTTTGTAAGACCTCAAAAATTCAGTGGCTTAAAAAATTTTTTTTAATTGTTGTTTATTTCCTCTCTCATGTAACAGTTTAAAGACATCATGAATTTGAGGATCCACACTCCTAGCTTGGTGTTCCCCTGGGTTTACCCCTGTCATTAGGTAAAAATAGGTTCACCATTAGCATGTCAGGAGGGAAGTGAAAGGAAGGGGAAAGAAGAAAAAGGAAATGAACAGCATCTTATTGTTAGGGACACTATACAGAATTACCCACGTTATTTTTACTTGCAAACCATTGGCCAAACTTAGTCTTATGGATACACCTAACCTAAAGAAAGGCTGGGAAATGTGGTCTAAGTGGGGGCTTCCTTTAGGTTTGGCTGGTGCAAAAAAGGAAGGAAAAGAATTATGGGGACAACTAACTAAATTTGCCACAATCACCAGGCTCCATAAAAGTAGAACAGGAACTTTTATCAACGTCCTCTGATTTCAAGTTTAATTCTGTTCCTATTGCTTGTTAAATATATATTTGTATTCTATTTATCCACATATAAAGGCAAAATAATCAATAAATTGGGGGGGGGGTTGTTTTACCTGTTAGTATTTTTTCTTATAACTAAATTTGCCACTTAACAAAAATATTGACTTATTAGTCATTTTCCCTCTGGGTCACATCCTTCTAAAGTTCAAGTATTTTATGACATCAATTTAAATGTGTGAATATATCTAGAGTGCATATCCTTAGCAGTACTGTTTTTAACTTTTCTCTGAACTGTAGAGAAGGACTGAAATACTAAACAGAAGGCTACAGAGAACTCCGCTGTTCTGTACTCTGTGGCTTACTCTGTCAACTGAAACATGATCTTAGAAAAACTATTTACCTGACTTTTTATGCCCAAAATCAAATCCAGATTTATAGGAATCAAAGCTTATACATGACTTAGAGCCTCTCTATAAGAAAAATAAACAATTTTTCATGTAAAATTAAGTATGATGAGCAAGATGGCAGACCAGAAGGATCATTTAGCTGAGCTCTCCTAGCATAACTGGGGAAAAAGAAAGAATCCAGTCATACCGGGTGCGATAACCCTGCCTGGAGTCATAGCTCAGGGAGCACAGTGAGGAGGTGGTGAGCTGGATACAACTTGTGATACAGAATGGTGGAAATCTGAGCATTGGGCAAGTGATTATGACCTGTGGGATCAGTCACCCACCCACCCACCCACATAAACACACACACACGTGGAGGCCCAGGATAAGAGGGAGCCTCTCTAGTGTTTTCAGTTTGGGGGGGAAACTTTGCATTTAGTGGAAAGCTTAGAAGAGTGGGTGGTCTTGAACAGTATATAGCAACCAGAATTGAATACTGGTTTATCACATTGGATGCCTACATTTGAAAAACAGAGAGAGAGCACATCAACAAACCCATGAACATCTTATGGAACTGGAAAATGAAGAAAAATCTAACCACAACCCAGCAGAAGAAAAGAAATATCTAAAATTAAATCAGAGATTAATGAAATTGAAAACAAAAGAATCATTCAGAAAATTAATGAATGAAAAGTGGTTTTTCAAAAAAATAAATAATATTGACAGACTCTTGCCAGATTAACTAGAAACAAAAAAGTAAAATCTCTAATAACCTCAATCAGAAACAATAAAGGGGAAATAACAACATATGCCACAGAGATAAAAGAGTTCATCTCTGAGTACTACAAGAAACACTATGTCTAGAAATTGAACAATGTGGAAGAAATGGATCAATACGTGGAATCACACCCTCTCCCTAGACATCAAGAAGAAATAGATCTCTTGAACAGATTGACTTCAGTAATGGACATCAAAGAAACAATAAAAAATCTTCCCCCCAAAAAAATGCCCTGGTTCAGATGGCTTCACACCAGAATTCTACCAAAACTTTAAAGAAGAGCTTATACCCACACTGCAGAAATTATTCCAAAAAATGGAAGGAAGGAAGGAATCTTTCCCAACACATTCTGTGAAGCAAATATCAGCCTGATACCAAACCAAAAAAGACCCAGCTAAAAAGGAGAACTTCCAACCAATTTCACTAATGAATATAGATGCAAAAATTCTCAACAAAATCCTAGTCAATAGATTACAGCTTATCATCAAAAAAGTCATACATCATGATCAAGTAGGTTTCATCCAGGGATACAAGGCTTGTTTAACATACGCAAGTCCATAAATGTTATTCACTGTATCAACAGAAGCAAAAACAAAGACCATATGATCCTCTCAATAGATGCTGAAAAAGCATTTGATAAAATCCAGCATCCTTTTCTAATTAGAACACTGAAGAGTACAGGCATAGGTGGCACATTTCTTAAACTGATCGAAGCTATCTATGACAAACCCACAGCTAATATTTTACTGAATGGAGTGAAACTGAAAGCTTTTCCACTTAGAACTGGAACCAGACAAGGTTGGCCTCTATTGCCACTACTATTCAATATAGTGCTGGAAGTTCTAGCCAAAACAATTAGGCAAAACAAGGAAATAAAGGGCATCCAAATGGAAGCAGAGAAGGTCAAACTCTCCCTCTTTGCTGATGATATGATCTTATACCTAGAGAACCCCAAAGACTCAACCACAAGACTCCTGGAAATCAAAAAATATAGTAATGTCTCAGGATATAAAATCAATGTCCACAAGTCAGTGGCCTTTGTATATGCCAAAAACAACCTAGATGAGAGGCTAATTAAGGACACAACTCCCTTCACCATAGCTTCAAAGAAAATGAAATACCTAGGAATAACTAACAAAAGAGGTGAAGGACCTCTATAAAGAAAATTGTGAAACCCTAAGAAATGAAATAGCAGAGGATATTAACAGATGGAAGAACATACAATGCTCATGGCTAGGAAAAACCAACATTGTGAAAATATACTACTCAAAGCAATCTACACATTCAACACAATCCTCATTTAAATACCATCATCACAGGCTCGGCACCTGCGGCTCAATTGGCTAAGGCGCCAGCCACGTACACCTAAGGTGGTGGGTTCGAATCCCCAGCCCGGGCCCGCCAAACAATGATGGCTGCAACCAAAAAATGGCTGGGCGTTGTGGCGGGCGCCTGTGGTCCCAGCTACTTGGGAGGCGGAGGCAGGAGACTCGCTTGAGC
>CAUYQV010120447.1:0-20856 GCA_963574575.1 Galagoides demidoff
AATGTTCTTCTTAGCAAAGTATCACAAGAATGGAAGAAAAAGTATCCAATGTACACAGTTCTATTATGAAACTAATTTATAGTTCTCAAATGAAAGCTACAACCTAATTTTAGCCCAAGAATATGGGGAGGGGGTCAGGGAGGGGAGGGGAGAAGGGCAGATGGGTGGTGGAAGGGTGACTGGAAAGATCACCTATATGGTCTGTCTAACAAGGGTACAAGTGAACTTTTCCAGAACTAGAGTATAAATGTTTTAACACAATAACTAAGTAAATGACACAAAGTCTATGTTGACCAGTTTGATGAAAATATTTCAAATTGTATATGAAAGCACTACACTGTACCCCATGTTTGCATTAATGTATAAAGCTATCATTTAATAATTAAAAAAAAGATTTCCTAAAATTAATAACAACCTTCCTATTTTTAGGACATTACCAATAATGATTTGCAAATCTGAGAAGAAAAAGAAACCAAACTCTTCTAGACTATTAATATGATGGAAAATATTTGAGTTATCATGCTAAGAAATACTGAATTAAATTAATGGTCTCTCTATTAGAATGCTAAGTTTGGGGTTATATGAAGGGGCAATGAAAGAATATTCATCCAAAAAGATATGTTAGGCAACTAATTAGTTTAAAAAATTATTTTTTCTCCCTAGAATTAGGGATACGATGTATTTGGCCATTTTCTTTTTATTTCAAGGTATTATGAGGGTACAACTATTTTTGCTCACGTGGTTCAGTTGTATGAGGCTTGAGTCATGGTTATAAGTGTCCCCATTACCCATATCATGTCTGTTGTGCCAAATAGGTAGACTTTTGCTTGTTCCTTCCTCTCCCCATCGCCTGCTTGATTTCTACTGACTTTCACATCCCTCTGTGTATATGTATGCTCATTGGTTAGTTGCAATTTAGTAGTGAATACAGGTGGTGTTTGCTTTTTAATTGCTTAGATACTTCACATAGCATAATGGTCTCCAGTTTTATTCAAATTGTTGTAAAATGCATTAAGCTTCCATTTTCCTGGGTGAGTAGTATTCCATGGTATACATATAGTACATCTTTTTAATCCACTAATGAACTGATAGGCATGTGGGTTTGTTCCACACCTTTGTAGTTGTAAATTGTGCTACTATAAACATTCAAGTGCAGATGTTTTTCTAATAAAATGGCTTCTTTTCCTTTGGGTATATATCTAGTAGTGAGACTGTTGAATTAAATGGTAGATCTACTTTTAGTTCTTTGAGCTATCTTTATACTGCCCATAAAGGTTGTACTAATCTGCATTTCCATCAATAGTGTATAAACATTTCTTTCTCTCTGCACCCACACTAGCATCTATTGTTGATGGGTTTTTTCATAAACCCATCCTAACAATGGATATCTCCTTGTGGTTTTAATATACATTCCCCTGATTAGAGATGATGAGCATTTCTACATATATTTATTGGCCATTTATCTATTTTTTTCTTTTTTAAAAACTCCTGTTCATGTCTTTTGCCCATGTTTTTATGGGGTGGTTTGATTTTTTTTTTCCCTGACTTGCTAGAGTTTTTCATATATTCTGGTTATTAGCCCTTACAAGAAGTATAGCATGCAGTTATTTTTCCCCATTCCGTAGATTGTCTATTTGCCCTGGTGATTATTTCTTTGCCCATGCAGAAGCCTTTTAATTTGATCAAATCCTGTTTGTTTATTTTTGTTTTGTTCTTATTGCTATTGGGTTTTCTTTATAAATTGTTTGCCTGGACCAATATCTAAAAGACTTTTCCCAACATTTCCTTATAGAATTCTTACAGTTTCATGCCATACATTTAATTATTTACCCATCTTGAATTAGTTTCTGTGAATGATAAGAGATATGGATCTTGTTTCATTTTTATGCCCATGACTATCCAATTTTCCCAGCACCATATATTGAACAGGGACACTTTTTCCCAGTGTATTTGTTATCTGCTTTGTCAAAGATCAGTTGGCTGTATCTGGATGGTATTATGTCTGAGTTCTCTATTCTACTGGTGTATGTCTCTATTTTTATGCCTCATATCATGCTATTTTCATTACTATAGCCTGTTAATATAGTTTAAAGTCTGGTAATGTGATACATCCATCTTTGTTCCTTTTGGTTAAAATTATTTTGGCTATACAGGCTCTTTTCTGGTTTCAAATGAGGCATAGAATTTTTTTTTGTAGATATGTGAGATATGATTTTGATATTTTGATGGGGATTGCATTTAATCTATAAATCACTTTTAGGTAGTATGGACATTGTAACAATGTTGATTCTACTGATCCATGAGCATAATATGTTTTGTATTACATACAATTTCTTTCCTCAGTGTTTTCTAGTTCTTTTTATAAACATCTTTCACCTCTTTGGTTAAGTATATTCCTAGGTATTTTATTTAATTTATAGCTATTGTGGATAGTACTGAGTCTTTGATTTGATTCTCAGCTTGACTGAGAATGTTGGTTGTTGGTGTATAGGAATGCTTGCTACTGATCTGTGTATATTGATTTTGTACTTGAGACTTTGCTGAACTTATTTATTAATGCCAGGAGTTTCTTAGTGGAATCTTAGGAGTTTTCCAGATATAAAAGCATGTCATCAGCAAAAGGCAAGTTTGACCTCCTCTTTTCTGATTTTCATATTCTTAATTTCCTTCTCTTACCTGATTGCTCTAGCTAGGACTTCCAGCACTACATTGAACAGAAGTGGTAACAATGGACATCCTCATTTTATTCCTTTTCCTCATGGGAATGCTTTTTAATCCATTCAGCATGTTGTTGCCTAAGGATTTGTCATATATGGCTATCATCTGTACTTCTATGCCTAGGTTTTCAGAGTTTTTATCATAAAAGGGTGCTGAATTTTGTCAAATTTTTTTTTTCCAAATCTGTTGAAATGATCATACAATCTTTTTGTTTTTGCTTCTCTTTCTGTGTTCAATCACTTATTGATTTACATATGCTGAATCATCTTTGCATCCCTGTGATGAATGTGTCATTTGGTGGATTTGTTATCAAAGCAATAATGGCTTTGTAGAAGGAGTTTGGGAGGATTCCTTCCTTCCTGATGCTATGGAATAATTTCTGCAGTATAAGTACTAACTTTTTCTTATAGGTCTGATAAAATTTGGTGGTAAATCCATTTGGTCCAGGATGTTTTTTTCTTTTCTTTCTTTTCTTTTTCCAAGATTTTTTTATTTCTGCTTATTCCCATTGTTCATTTTTGTTCTCTTCAGGAATTCTATTTCTTACTGATTGAGCCTTAGGAGGCTGGGTATTTCCAAGAATTTGTCCATTTTCTACATGTTTTCAAGTTTATGTGCATAGTGATTTTACCAGTATTCACAGATATTTCATATTTCTGTGGTATTAGTTATAATATCTCCTTTTTCATTTCTGATTGAGCTTAACTGTGTTCTTTTTCTTCTATCCCTGGTCAATCTAGAAAGAAATCTATCAATTTTGTTTATTTTTTCAAGGGACTATTTTTTGTTGTTGTTGATCTTCTATATTATTTTCCTGTTTTTTATTTTACTTATGTTGCTGTGACCTTAGTTTGAATTTTTTCTTTTTTTTCTTCTTTTTTTGCTGCTGTTTTTAACTTTGGTTTGCTCTTTCTTATCCAGTTCCTTGAGATCTGTCATTAGATTGTTTACTTATGATTTTTCTGTCTTTTTTGGTGTAGGTATTTATAGTATGAATTTTCCTCTTAGGACTGCTTTCACTAAATCTCATAGATTTTTATATCTGTGTCTCCTTTGTCATTTAGTTCAAGGAATCTTTTGATTTCCATCCTAATTTTATTATTGATCCAATAATTGTTCAGCATCAGGTGGTTTATTTTCCATGAGTTTGTGTAGAACTGGATGTTTCTCTTGGAGCTTATGTCTGTGATCTGAGAAGACACATAGCATGATTTCTTGAATTTGTTGAGATTTATTCTGTGGCTTAAAATACGATCAATGTTGGAGAATGTTTCATATGTTGATGAAAAGAATGTATATTCCATAGTATATGGGTAAAATATTCTACAAATATCTGTGAGGCCCATTTTTTCTAGAGTCCATTTAAGTTTAGGATTTCTTTATTTATTTTCTGCATGAGTGATTTGTTTGATACTGTCAATGAGGTGCTGAATTCCCCAGCAATCTTGATGCTCTTGTTTATCTCTTTCCTTAGATCTAGTAGGGTTTGCTTTGTGAATTTGGGCCTCCTGTGTTAGAAACATAAATATTTAGGATTATTATGTTCTCTAGTTGAATTACTCCCTTTACTAATATATATGACCATCTTTGTCTTTCTTTACTATTGTTGATTTGAAGTGTATTTTACCTGATGTAAGAATGGCTACACCAGCTTTCTTCTGGTTTTCATTTGCATGAAATGTTTTTTCCATCCCTCACTGTGAATCTGTATGAATCTTTGTGAGTTATATGTGTTTCCTGGAGACAGCAGATACTTGGGTTGTATTTTTTTTACTCATTTAGCCAGCCTGTGTCTCTTGAGTGGGGTATTCAGACCATTACATTGATTGACAAAATTAATATGTGGGTTGCTGTCTTAGGTACTACTTGCTACTTTGTATTACTTCTTGCACTATTGTTTTATAAGAGCTGTGAACTTTGGTTGGTTTTACACTCATGGGTGACCATTATGTTGATTCATATTTAATACACATAGGATTCTGAGTATTTCCTATACAGCAAGTCTAGTGTTCACAAATGCCATTAGCATTTGCTTATCTGGAAAAGCTTTTATTTCTCCTTAGTATATGAAATTCCATTTTGTAGGCTACAAAATTATAGGCTGACAGTTGTTCTATTTAAGAAGACAAAGGATGAGGCCTCAATTCCTCTGGCTTGTAAGGTTACAGTTAGCCTCACGGATTTTTCTTTGCAAGTTACTTGATGTTTAACCCTCATTGTTTGCAGGAATTCCTCCTCCAGGTTGAGGTTGACCAATATGATGACTATGTTTCTGCTGATTGCCTCTTTTTAATAAATATACTAGGTTTTTATTGACCTTTTTTTGTACTGGCATGTCTAAATCTCTAGCAAGACCAGAGAAGTTTTCCTTAATTATTCTGTCAAATAGGTTTTCCAACTCTTGTGTGTTTTCTTTCTTACCCTCAGGGATGCCTCTGATTCTTATATTTGGCCATTTCTCATAATCCCATATTTATTTCTCCTGACTTTGTTCTTTCATCTTAATCCTCTGTTCATTATTTTTGATTGATTGAGTTTAAACGAGTCATCTTCAAGCTCTGAGATTCTTTCCTCTTCCTGGTCTATTATATTCTTAAAATTTTCCATTGTGTTTGTATTCCTTTAAATGAATTTTTTATTTCCAGAAGTTCTATTTGGTTTTTCTTTAATATGTAGGTCTCTTTAGTGAATGTTTTATTCATCTCCTCAGTTGTTTTTCTTGTTTCTTTGAGTAGCTTTTCTCAAATTTTTTCTCAGATTTCTTTGAGCTTCTTTACAACCCATATTTGGAATTATTTGTCTGTCATTCAATACTTTCATTTTGGTTGGTGTCCATTGCTAGAGAGCTCATGCTTCCTTTTGGGGGGTTCCTTTCACTCTGATTCTTCATACTTCTGCAATTCTTTCATGGATTCCTTTCATCTAGAGTAATCAATGCTTCTTATTTTTGGATTTGCTTTTTTTAGATGGAAATTTTCCCACTTTTACCTGTATGGGTGAGTTTGTACCATATATTGGGAAAGAACCCTCTGCTTTGTTTGTGCATACTTTGATAGTGATCTAGGTTCTGGATAGATGACTTGATTATAGATATATTTAGTGTGGTGGCTTTCTCTATTGCTGGTTGTTTGTAGGCTGTAGCAGTGATGAGGAGCTGTTATGTGTGGGCAGATTTCCTGTCTCTCTGTGATGAGAGAAAATGGAAGTCTTTGAAATCCTTTCTCTTTCTCCATCTCTGTGAAAGAAGAGTGTGGATTGTACTGGTACGTCCATTTTAATCTCTGATACAATAGGTGGTGCTTTTGAGAACTGAACTCACCCTCTATGATTGAATCAGTAAATGCTGTAATAGTTTGTACAATTTGACCTCCCTTCAGTAGACGGTATTCTCTGGAAGGAATAAACTGTTGTGTTGTTTATGGGACCTGTGACCAGCTCTAGTCCCTCATGAGGAGCATTTAAATGCTCAGGTCATGGGTGCGTTTCTGGAACGTTATAGGTGAGTCCTTGTTCTCTGCCACAGTGGAGGCAGGTGGGGGAGTGAGACTGAGCAGTGCTAGATTGGTGAGATTGCCCTTAGGTTCAACAAAAGCTGATAAGGTGGATGATTCAGCAAGGTTCAAAGGTCTGCTCCCAGCTTCTGAGGAAAGTCCCTGTGGCTGGGCTAAAGTGGCTCTACCCAGCCAGAAATCATGGGACAGTCTGAGATTCACAATCCAGCATTCCAGCTTTCAAATCTCCCTCCAACCTGCATATCTGACCCACTATCCTGCTTCTCTGTGAAATGACAGCAGGCAGGGGACTCTCAGTTTAGGTGACCTTGGGCCACAAGTCCTCAAACTGAAGAGGGGGCTGGGCTCCCCTCTCTGTGGATGCTTCAGCCTGGAGTGGAACCTATTGTAGAGAGGTGGCCACTTACAGAATTATGGGTTCACATTACTCTTCGTATTAAAGTGGGTAGGAGAAGAGTCAGAGCTCCTGGACAGCATGAGTGTCTGAATGTGCTACACTTGGTTGCTATAGTTCCTGGGGATGACTGCTACCTCTCTGCAGGACCTAATTGAAGAGGAAAGTTTAACTGCATGAGTGGTGGATGCTCTCCCAGCTCACTTCATCTTAGAACCCTACAGTATTCTTCTACATGGGCTTCCTCATTACCCTAGTTGAGTTCCTACACCTCTACAGTAACTTGCTCTTCTTCTGGGTACACATGGTCTGACTCGCTTTTCTAAACCACTAGTGTGCAACTCCACAAATTTCTGTCAGCTGGGAGCACCCAAATTTGGTAACCTGGGGCCATTCAAGGCCCCCAAAAGAAAACCATGGGCCCCATTTCCTGTGGGAACCTCAGCTTATAGCACATTACTGTAAGAGAGAGTTGTTCACCAAATTCTCAGTTCAAACTGCTTTCATGTTTGCAGTAACTGGGAGAGGTATGTGAAAGGGAACATTTGAATGGAAGAAAGCAAGTTCTTTGGTCTCTTGTGATGCTGTCCTTGGAGGGGAACTCCACATAGAATGTCCAAGCTCTGGGATCATGCAAGTTCTCTCCACTGTTCTGTGTTTGCTGCTGTGCTGGGCTTGTGAGAGTGGAAAAACCTCTAAAAACTTTATAGCCCTCTGGTCACTAAAGTTTTATGGAGGGGAGAAAGGGATCCCCCTCTTACCCTTACTCTTACACTGGTTTTGAGCCTCTCACCAATATCCTTTGATACTCACCAATATCCTTTTTCCTTTATTTTCTTCCTTCTCTGCTTTGTGATTTACCACCTTGAGGTTCCCAGGCAGGCTTCCAGTACCATTCTCTGTAATCTACACCTGATCGGTATTTCCTCTCCCTTCTCCTTTATCTGAAATTCAATCTTCCTTCCAGGACAATCCTTCAAGTGATGTCTCTAATTGGCCATCTTCAGGACTTCCCTCTTGACTACTTTTAAAAATTTATAAACAACACTAATTATTTTCATTCTAAATAAATATTCATGTTTGGACAGATTTATCTACTCTTATCGTTTTTGAAAACTATGAAACAGTGGCATAGAAGTAAACCCATACCACTTGTCTATAATCTAAGTTTTTTTTTTCTTTTTTTTGAGACGGAGCCTCAAACTATCCCCCTGGTAGAGTGCTGTGGCATCATAGCTCACAGCAACCTCTAACTCCTGGGCTCAAGCGAGTCTCCTGCCTCTGCCTCCAAAGTAGCTGGGACTATAGGCGCCCGCTACAATGCCCAGCTATTTTTTGGTTGCAGCCATCATTGTTGTTTGGTGGGCCCGGGCTGGGGATTTGAACCTACCACCTTAGGTGTATGTGGCTGGCGCCTTAGCGGATTGAGCCACAGGCGCCGAGCCTATAATCTAAGTTTTAAATGTGCTAACAACTATAATTAAAATATTTTAGCCAATTTTGAAAACTACAGTTCCATATTGATAAATTTGGGGGAAATGGGGCAAAAGGCATTGTGTTTAGATGACTAGAATATGGCCAAATGTCATGACTGAAAGTAACTACTGTATATATCTGGGTATTCATTTTGTTGGTGGCATGGTGATTTGGGATGACAAAAACAAATAATTCATATGCTAAATATATAACTTGGAATTCATAAATTGTTCCCCTATTTTTGCTTTTAACAAGAGCATTATATATCCAGTAATAATCAAGACTTTAATAATTTGCAAATTACTAGTAATGATACCATATCTGATTTTTTAATTTTATAATTTTTTTTTATTAAATTAAACTTCAAGAAACTTTGTTTAGCTGGGACAACAGCAACTGGAATTATCAGTAAATTTCTATAGTGATACTTAGAATTGAACCTTGAGTTTTGAATATTATATTCAGACATTGTAACAAGTCATACATGACATTATTATAGAAAACATGAAATATTTAAATTTATAAACTGCCACTTATATTTTCATTTCATCATCTCTTCTGGCAATATCTAGATCCACATAATGAAGTAAAGAATCTATATTTATTTCAAGCACTTAATTGTAGAGCTGGATACACACAAATTTAAGAAGAATACAAACCATTTGATATCAAAAAGTGTTTTTTATCCGCCATTAGTGCAACTATTGTAAATACTATGCTGATTATAGGAGTACCTCTGGATTCATAGAGTAGAACATGAATGGAAGCATCAGTAAATGAAGGAGTAAATGAACCAATGAGTACTACTGAACCTTCAAGAAGGTAGGCTGTCTTGTAGGCATGCTTGCTCAAAGAAAGGAATTGACAAGATAATTAATTTGTCTTTTCTTTTACCCTGGTACTTTTGCCATTCAAAGCATCTTCAAATTCAATATACATCTCAAATGTTGACAGCAGCAAAACCCAAAAATCTTCATGTGTTTAGATACAGTACCTTTTGTTTTAAGGGCATAGAATAAGAAATGTGGAAAATTTCCTTGTGCTCTAAGAGGTGTCAGTTATGGGGCACAAGTTTGGGTTCACAGGTGGCTCTGTGTGAGCACTGAGTGTCAGATCCCAGGTGACAGAAAAATTTGGGTTTTTAATAAACTATGTGTACTTATGTTTGTGTTTTTATTCATAACAGAGACCACTTTTGCTCAGATTTAAGGGTAACACTGCCATTGTTTATAATTTTGTGTTTATAATTTTTTTCATAAAGTAGGCCTTTCAAATGTATAAGCTTTAGCCTCCATTAAACCTCAATACAGCCCTGGAGAGAACTTCTGGATAAACATGGGAGTTTATATACATATGGGCTTGCTACAACTCCTTTCCAAACCCCACTAAAATGCCTAAACTAGTGACTTGTTTTTTAAGTTATAAACCCCCAAGGGAAAATAATTGAAAAGGATCCAACAAAAACAGAATTTAGAAAGCTAAAAAACAGATGTGAAAATGGTAACTGAATTAGCAGGCAGAAGAAGATTAAAATCTAAGTCAACCTTAGATGCCTTTCTTTCACATCCAACATACATCTCCTCAGATAATTATGCTGGCTCTACCTTCAAAATATACTGAGAATCTCATCAGCTTTAACCACCTTTACTAGTTCTACCTACTATTGCAGGTTAAATCACCCCCCCCCTAAAAAAGAGATATGTCAGTACCTCTGATACTTGTGAATGTAACTTTCTTGAGAAACAAGGTCTTTGAAGATGCAATCTAGTAAAGATGAGGTTATACTAGATTAGGGTCCAGTATGGAATTGTTAAAGGAGAAAGAGATTTAGAGACATAGACATACCCTGAGGGAGAGATGGTGCTAAAGACAAAGGCAGAGGTGAGGGTTTTGCTGCCACAGCCAAAGAACACAAAGGATTGCTGACAAATACCAGAAGTTAGAGGAGGCAAAAAGGAGCCTTCTTTCTCTAGAGCCTTCAGAGGGGGAGTGGCCCTGCTGGCACGTTGGTGTAAACTTCCAGCCTCCACACTGAGAGGGGATCCATTGTGATTGTTTTACTCCACTCCATTTGTGGTAATTTGTTAGACTAGCCCTAGAAAGTGAATAGACCTACCATTTCCTCTTACCTAGACAAATGAAGGAATTCCTCCTGGTCATTTAGTCTACTTCTACCTTGGCCCTTCCTTGCCTCCTTTCTCCACACAGACCCAGTGATATTTCTCAAATATAAATTAGATCTTGATATTTTGAGGCATCACACCCTGCGTTGGTATTCTATCACCTTCAGAGGAAAAGCCAAAATCTGCAGGATGGCAGATAAGGTCAGAACACACCTCCACCATCCTACCCTGCCTCCTCTCTGCCTTGGTCATCACCTCTGCTGCACGTTTCACTGGCCTCCTGCCATTCATCAAACACACAAGGTAAGTTGTCACCTCTCAACCTTGACACAGGTGGTGCCCTTTGCCTATGGTACCCTTGCCCAGCCATTCCCTTACATAACTCTTGCTCTTCCCAAAGTAGGTCTCCTCAAAGTTCAGTTTTAATAAGGCCTATCATTATCATGACCATTCTTTTTTAAAATTTCCATTTTCCTTTCATCTCCTGACATTTCCAATCACCTTACTCTGTTCTATTATTTTTCTTCTTGGCACTAATAAGACCCAACAATATTAAATAATTTATTTAGTTATTATATCTTTTTTACTGACTGTGTCTTGCAAGCTATAACCCCCTTAGAGAGGGTATTTTGTTTTGTTTGCTGTTTTGTGCCAAGTATCTAATCCCTGCCTGGTCCAGGTAACTAATATCTGTGGAATGAATTTATGGTATTGATGGGATAACCTCAAAAACGTACTAATGTATATCAGAAAACCCCAGAAATACCACCATACTGGAGAATATCAGAACTTATAAGAATAGAAAGCATTGGGGGCTGAGATGGGAAAATTTTTCTAAAGTTATATATGTAGTTGTTGGTTCCCTGGATCTCTTTCATCCTCCAAAAAAAAAAATAGACATAATTTCTAGAAAGAGTCACTAAGATACTTTAAGAGTTTGAGAATGATTTTAAGGGCATTACATAAAATTGTCTCACTGAACAGAGAGATTCCAAATACTCTTACATTGTTTGACTTGAAGAACATAGAAATCCAAATAAAGACTTCTTTTCACAGGAAATAACAAGCCCCAAAGAAAATATTTACTGGTACAAAAGGTTGAGAATGCTTCAAAGAAGTGAATATATCACCATACTTGGCAGTGTAAAGGTGCTCATTCTCCTGGAAATCTAATCTACTTTTAGTGCTTCATCCTAAACAAAAGGATCACCACGTATTTAAGGGAGTATTCTAATTTGAAATAAATTCCTCAGAAGCAATGGAGTAAAGTAAGTTTTTGCAGTTCTTTGGGGAAAAAAATATAACCATAACAAAAGTAAAATTGTGTATTAAAAGAATTGCTTCTAATTAAATAGATTTAATTTAAGCCTTAAAATATCTTGAACTTGTGATAATTATAGTTTGGTGCTTTTCAGAAACCAGATGAATAAATTGGTTCTCAGACATTTGAGATCATAATTGATGTATAAAACCTTTCCACATAAAATTGCCAATCAACGTTCTAGTTGTCTCAGTTTGTTTAGAGTCTTTAAATTCAAACTATTTTGTGTCACTTTATAAGTAGTTGTTGAATTCTTACTGTTTGTAAGGCATTTTGGAATGTTGGAAAAATGTATAAATAATGTGATTATTATTGCATCAATATCATCATGAGATTTGCAGGGCAGGAATACGTGTGTATGTGTGTGTGTGTGGGTGTGTGGGTGTGTGTGTGTGTGTGTCCAGAGAGAAGTGAGAGAAATAGATTATGTGATTTAGGCAAAAATTAAACCATTAGCTAGAAAACTCCACTGTAGTAAGTCTTCCCAACCAAAAGGCCCAAATTCTTATGGGAATTTGGCTTTGATGAAGTTTCTAGTCTGATTTTCTGCTTATCAAATGCCTACCTATGAATTCCCATGGTTTATTACATCAAAAGACACAGATTAGGTTTGAGGTTTTTTAAAAGCATTTTGAAGTCCCCCTTCCTGCTTCCACCCACACATTTTATTTACACCTGGTAAAGGGGAACCATCAGTTTAAGAGGAGTCCAAAAAGCCCATTGGCTCAGGCAATTACTTGACTTCCTCTCCTTGAAAATGTCATGCACATTTTAAACACATTGACAAGCAAGTTTGAAATGCCTGTCACATTTGGAGATGCTACAAAATGTAGCCTGCAAGGATAAATGGATCTTTGGTTTAGAAGCTGTTATTAGGTCCAATCTTTGTGATTTTTAAAAATCTTTATTGTAGAAATAACACTCTCGTCTCTTATTCTCATCTTCCAAATTTTCTGAGATACATTGTAATAGTTAAGATTTTCTCAACTGTAAGCTGTAAAAACTCCAATTAAAATTGGCTTTACAAAATAAAATATTTTCAGGTATTCTATTTACTAGAAATGCAGTGGATTCCAGGGAGATTAAGTCATATGCTCAAAGACCTTATCAAAGACCCCAACGGTTCCCTTTTCTGGTTTTTCCATTTGAGGAGGAAGCTCTTCCCTCTTACTAGTGGTCAGAGGCTGCAGCATTTCCAGGAGGCGCATCTAGATATCACCACAACTAGGAGAGAAAAGAGATTACCTCTTCTCACAGGTACCAATGACTAAGATAAAAATTTCCAGAAACACCTCATCCAGTTTTTCTTCACATGTGTTGGTCAGAACTGCATCCCAGGCTCATTTCTCAGCCAATTCCAGACAACTATGATTACATAATATTAAAAATCTAGAATAAAATAGAAGAAATGGATAAGGAATAATCACCTACACTGTTCTCTTGTTTTTTGCTTGTTTCTCATGGCCTCATAATCCTCCTTTGGTTAGGATGGTCCTCCTCTGTGATAGCTAAACTCACGTGAAAGAATTAGAATGCAAAAATAAATAAATAAATAAAGCAAAAAAATAAAAATAAAAAATAAAAGAATTAGAATGCATCTGTTCTAAGCCACTGTTAAAACCAAATTGAACAACATAGTAAGTTTCAGCTTCATTGATTTAAATAAAATGATAATCACAAATCTGGAATTACTTATTATCACTTTATGCTTCTTATCACAATGTCTCATGAGTAGCACAAAATTTAAGACAAAGTCAAAAAATTTGAATTTCAGTCTTATTTATTCCATATGCAAACTATGTGATGTTAGATAAATTAGTGTGTCTCCCATTCTCAATTCTTCATTCATAAATTGCAGATTATTTGGTTTCCGTGTATTATTAAAACTTATTTGGGCTATTGAGTAAAATAAAACCATGTGGGAACTTTAAAAGCTATACAATTTATTGAGAGTTTGAGACAGGTATAATACTATATTAATAATTTTAACAAACATTTCATTTTATCTTTGCAATAACTTTATGAGGAATGCATGACTTCTGTTTCACAGATGAGGAAATTGAGACTCAAAGAATAAGTGACTTGCTCCGGTAAGTGACAGAACTGAGATATGAGCCAAACTGATGCCAAAGCTCATGAGCTCAACTGCCATTCTCTCCCGATACACAGAACTGTTATTACTATTTCTGAAAATTCATTCACATAAATTCATTCAGTATCTTACTGTACTTCTGTTATGGTTTACATTACAATAATCCAGGAATATTTATTGAGTACTGTGTGAAAGATATTAGGATTTAGATATCCAAAAAAGTGTACTACGGTCAGAGAAACTAAAGCAACGGGCAGTCAATGTGAATAGACCAGCACGAGCAGAATGTATGTACATGGGAGAAGGAGGCCAGGCTGGTGGGTAGCCATGACACATCAAAAAGAAGGTGGACTTCAGCTGTTCGGGTAGAGTTCATACAGAAAGTGAGAATGAAGATAGTCCAAGCCAGTCAGTATAAATCTTCCTAGGGCATAGACTAGTGACTAAGAACCTCTGGGGACAAATAAACTGAATGATCTGCCCAGAAGGTCTGTGTAAAGAAACTTGAAGGTTGATGGTGATGAGGAACTATTACAATAATTCTTCACCAGGTAGAAACTCTTCTCTCAAGTGGAGGAGCTGGAGAAAGGGGTAATGGGCCAGATAATGTGCAAGAACTCTCCTGACAGGAAATGACAGAGTCAGATTTTTGTCATTTTCAGCTTCGATGAGATTGCTTCTAAAGCTTATTCTTTGCCGTTAAGGGTCTTCTGTGTCCACAAATTTTAATCTTGCCAAGGGACTCTTCAAAAAAATAAATAAAGAAAGAACCTTTGGGCCCTCCTGTAAAGCTATTTTAGGATGAATTAAAAGAAAAAAGCCCATGTTGGTCAAAGGGTGTAACGTTTCATTCAGACAGGTTTTTTGAGGTCTATTGCACAGCGTCGTGGCTTGTTAAGCATAATACATTTTATATTTAAAAATTGCTAAAAGGAAATTCCAAATGTTCTCACTACAAAAAAAGATAAGAATGGTGATAAATATGTTACGTCGCTTGATTTGATTATTCTGCACTATATTCATATATCATAATTTCCTTCATACCCAATAAATACACAAAATTATAATTTGCCAATTTACAATAAAATGAAAGTGTTAAACATAAACAAATAATAGAATAAATAATTTAAAATCTGAAGCCCTGTCTCACAAATATATTTGTGAACTTTCATGAAATTTTCTATAGGGCAGCTTAAATCTCTCCTAAAAAGGACAACATTTCAAGAGTTCATTTTTGCAGGATATCCTCAAAAAAAAAACAAAAACAAAAACCAATTCTAGGAGCCTGAGTATTAGAAAGAATTCTGAGCTAAGCCTTAATGGGGTGGAGATTTAAGTCAAATTTGGAGGTGAAATAAGAGAAGGTGCTAGGGCATCTCTGAAAGATACAATAAGATTAATCTTCCATTTTACTGTTTATAAAATTGAGACACTCCCAAGTCTCAAACCAAAACAATGCTTTTGGAGCAGAGATTCAAACCCAAGATAGTTTGATTCCAAAACTCAGCCTCTTTCCACAGCACATCACCTCTTCCTCTCATTCCAACTCCATCCCCACTCTTTCCAAGGGTTTTCTTGGAAAGCAAAACGCAATGAAAGGAAGGGTGGGTATAGAAAGTAAAGATTCACCATAGAAACGCACTAATGTATCTTGGGGACTTGCCCCAGCAACACTGGCCAGGGAGAATATTGTTCTCAAAACTGAGCATCCCCAGGTTGCTCAGGAGTAGTGAGAACTTTCAGAGAAAGGAAAGGAGGAAATGTCAGCCTAGGCCTCAGTGACAGCAAGTTTTCAGAACTTGAAGGAAAGAAAAAAGGCTTCAAAAAGTACTAAAGAGACCCTCCAAGTCTTTTATAAGTGCTGTACCCTAGATTTTCTACCTAATTCACCATATTAATCAGGGAAATGGAAATTCATGATTCTTCACCCCCTAAAACATGATATGCACAATGCAAGATTCGCTTTTCTGAAAATATAACATTTTAAACCCTTCATAATTTTTTTTTAAGTAAATGATTTGTCTACTATTGATTGAATGACTTGAGGGAAGAATTTGGGGCCTTTGTTTTTTCTAGGAACCAACTTGGAAATCCAAATTTCTTTGATAAAGCTACTCCATGCATAAGAGAGATTAAAATTATTCACCCCTTGGCTATTGAAACAACCAATGAAGTTTTCCCTTTATTCAGAGAGCACAATGTGGTTCTAAGGTAGAATTAAAGGAATTGTTTGCAACTCCACTTCCTGGTCTTGTTAGCTTTGTACTATCAGGAACAGTTTCTATTCATGAACAAAGATGTAGATGGACTTTGACAGCAGAGCAACGTTTGTTTTCAGGATTTTAGAAATAAATAAATAATTGATTGAAAATGTCATCAAGAAACTGAACTTATTATTGGCCTTCTTCTTGGCTAATTAACATTCTAAGTGTATTCTTTATTAGTTGGTTTTGTTGACACCATAAAGACACTAACTTATAAAATAGGGAAAATGATATAATGCTTCCATATTATTCACAGTAAGAGTATTTCCGTGGCTAGGTTTCAGTCTACTTTGCGTCTCTGTTCATCTAATGAAATTAAGAATATTAGGGAGGAGGGGTGAGATGGCTGACAGGAGCCAGCTTTCAACACAAGTTCCCATCCATAGGGAAGGATTCTGACCAGGAAGTACTCAACAATGCTGAAGACGGGGAGCCCAGCTCAGAGAGAAGAGTGATAACTGCACATCACCTCTGCTGAGGTAAACTGAGACTCCAAGAAAGCAAATTTCAGGTACAAAACTCATCCCAAAGGATTTTAAAGTATCCACCCCTCCACCAAGAGTGTATTTTTTTTTTCCTTTTTGGCTCACTATAGGTTTTCTACAGGCAAGTGGTGAACTGAGGACCTCTTGTCTCACCGCATGGAAGAGAGTTACAGGAAGTGGGGACTACTTATCCGGAGAGACCTGAGCACTCCCTTGCCATGCATGAAAGTTGAACTAACGTTTTCCCTGCCATTTTGAACTTCCAGTCCACCTTCCACCCCTCACCTGATGGTCCAGAAGCCTAACCCCTGCAGAGACCGGAATGTGTGCAGTTCATTCCCTGGTCCTGGCACTGCAAGGGCAGTAGTAGAAAAGCTACACTGTAACAGTGAGTCCAGCAGTAGTGCAGACAAAGGGGATAGGCTGTCAGAATTGGGTCTGGGAAAGTGAAAACAAGTTGCAGTAGGAGGCTTGTGAGCTACAGCACCCAACCCTGCTAGAACCAAGTATACTGTGCCCCACCCTGCCAGAGCTGGGAGCTCTGCTCCCCACCCAGCCAGAGTGGCTGGCTGCCAGCTCCACCATGCCAGGGCCACCACATACCTGCCCTGCCAGAGCCACAGGGCACACTGCCCTGCTAGAACTGCACAACCTGTTGCCAGCCCAGCTGCTGGAGTTGTGCACCTGCACTCCCAGAGCAGTGCTACATCCAGCTCCCTGGCCATGGGAGCTGCCTGGGAGCTGCAGGGACACCTCCTGCAAAGATTCAACAACAGTAGAACAATCCCGCCAAGGTCTAATCTTGGAGAGACACCTTCCCCAACTCTGGAGGACTGCCAGAAGAAGACAGACTTCACTCTGTAGGGGATACCAGTGCTGTAGAGGAGCTGAGGCAAAGGTGCAGTGGCTGAACAAGAAAATCATTTGCGGACTTGTTTTCCTCAGATTCGGACTGAGCTCAGGTGAAACACTCTCCAGTTGCCATTGGGTACCCAAGGCAGGCAGGCCTCATCTCCCCCAGCTGGCAGGTGGCAGAGGGTGGTAGTTGGGCAGAGGGGGCATTGATTTTCCTTTAATTCTGGCCGACAAAAAGCCCTGGCATATCTGCTTATTGGCGGGAGCAGGACCACAGCCCCATGGGGTTACCAGTGACTGGGCAAGAAAGTACAAGGTACAGAAAGGGATACCAGCCCCCAGGTCCAACTCTACTACTGGGCAGGCTTTTCTGACTTCACAGAGCACTGGAGTGAGTCACATTTGGGCAGTCAGTAGTCTTCTGCTATCTAGTTTCTGGAGACCTTTCGAACTCTCCCACTTGAGACTTGATAGTGACTGGGTCAATTGGTTTGGAACTCCTAATGTGGGCCAATTATCCAAGGACTCTCTGGGGTGGTACCCTGGTTATGTGACAATGAGAAGGGTTGATATTCCTCTCCCAGATTTTGCCCATGGGGAGCAGGGTGTCTTAGTTGCTTGTATTGCTACATAGCAGAGATTTCAACCCAGAGTCACTGATCCACTAGGATCAGAAAAAGGCCAGGTGAATATAAGACAGAGCCACTTACCCCCACCATACCAAGTAGGTCCCCAGAGCCTCAGACTGCAATATTGTATAAGTCCTTTGCAAAGCTGTAGAGGAAAAAGCTACAGTCAGTAGTTCTAGATCCTTGGCAAAGGGCTGGTTAACTACAATTACAGGAGCCCCCAATCCAATTTCACCTTACCTGCCCATCTACCCAAACAGGGAAAAATAATCGTGGGGTGGAATCAGCAGAAAAACTCTGACACCATGAATAATCAGAGTAGATCAACTCCCCCAATAAATGACAAAACAGACACACCAGATGATCCCATTCATAAACAAATAGCTGAGATATCAGAAATCAAGTTCAGAATTTGGATGGCAAATAAGAATGGAGGTAAAGATGGAATTAGAATTTTAAGGAATAATTCAAAAGTTCTCTCAAGAATTCAATGAATTCAAAGACAAAATCACAAAGATTTTGACATATTGAGGCAAGAACTTGCAGCCCTCAAAGATCTGAAAAATACAGTAGAATCCCTCAGAAACAGAATAAAGCAGACAGAAGACAGGATCTCTGACACTGAAGACAAAGCTTTTGAACACTTCCAAATGCTCAAAGAGGAAAAGAAGTAGAGAGCAAAAATGGATCATTTTCTCAGAGAGCTCTGGGATAATTCAAAGAAAACTAATATTCGCCTTATAGGAATTCCTTAAGGCAACAAGGTTGCTTCAAAATGCACAGATGCTCTACTGCAAGAAATAATTGAGGAGAACTTTGCAAACATAGCAAGAGATTCTGAAATTCAGATAGCAGACAGCTTCAGAACCCCAGCATGACTCAACCTGAATAAGGCATCTCCCAGACACATTATAATTAACTTTGCTGAAGTCAATATTAAGGAGAAAATTCTGCAAGCTGCCAGACAGAAGAAAACCATAACCTACAATGGAAAGAATATTAGAATGACGGAAGATATCTGTGCTGAAAACTTTCAAGCTAGAAGAGGATGGTCATCAGTGTTTAATCTTCTAAAACAAAATAACTTTCAACCCTGGGTACTGTATCCAGCTAAACTGAGTTTCATTTATGATGGAGAAATTAAATACTTTAATGACATTCACATGTTGAAGAAATTTGCCATAAGTAAACCAACTCTCCAAGATATCCTCAGACCATAATGACCAGCACAATCCTCTACCACCAAAGTAAACTCACTTAGAAACTTTTGATCAAATGCCAACTTCCACAGAGGTGAAAGGATTAAAAGTCTTCACTGGACTTTTGAAAAACTCAATACCCAAAATACTACCAGGCTTATCAATATTCTCAATTAATGTGAATGGCTTAAATTGTCCTCTAAAGAGACATAGGTTGGCTGACTGGATACAAAAATTCAGGCCAGATATCTGCTGGATACAAGAATTTCATCTTACCTTAAAAGACAAATATAGATTCAGGATGAAGGGATGCTCATCTATAATTCAGGCAAATGGAAATCAGAAAAAAGCAGGTGTTGCAATTTTATTTGCAGATACAATAGGCTTTAAACCAACAAAGTAAGGAAATATAAGGATGGTCACTTCATATTTGTTGAGGGCAACACTCAACATGATGAGATTTCAATTATTAACATTTATGCACCCAACCAGAATGTGCTCAATTTATACGAGACTCCAAGAAACATGAGCAACATGATTTCCTCCTGTTCCATAATAGTTGGAGATTTTAACGCCACTTTGGGACTGTTGGATAGATCCTCCAATAAGAAACTAAGCAAAGAAATTATAGACTTAAACTTAACCATTCCATAATTGAATTTAATAGACATCTACAGAACATTTCATCCTAACAAAAAACCAAATATACATTCTTCTCATCAGCCCTTGGAACATCCTCCATAGATGATTACATCTTTTTTTCTAATGTCAAGGGCTGACTTTCAATAGATCACAGTGAAGGAGCTGCTCTGCTGCATATAAAACCCTGATCCGGAAGCAGGTCATCTACGAATGGTTTAGCACCAGGTTCCCCACGAACATGCGTTGCGTGACAGGTGAGTGGGAGGCTGCCATTCCAGTCACGCTCCATTTCCCAGGACGAAGGGCGCTCCACACTGGTCCACGGTACATGGGTGAGACCCACCAGCACATGCAGGGGCATATGACGCCCCCACCCCCCAGCGGGGACAGCAGGGACTGGCTATCTGAGGCCAACCAAGGCTCCCATGGCACTGCTGTATGGTTCCCTTGATCACATCTTAGGTCACAAGTCTAACCTCAGCAAATTTAAAAGAATAGAAATAATTCCTTATATTTTCTCAGACCATCATGGAATAAAAGTTGAACTCAGTAACAACAGGAATCTGCATACTCATACAAAATCATGAAAACTAAATAACCTCACACTGAATGATAGCTGGGTCATAGATGAGATTAAGAAAGAAAGTACCAAATTTTTGGAACAAAATTATAATGAAGACATGAATTATCAGAATCTCTGGGTTACTACACAGGCAGTCCTAAGAGGAAAGGTTGCAAGCCTTCCTTAAAACAACAGAAAGAAAAGAAGTCAACAACTTAATGGAACATCTCAAGCAACTGGAAATGGAAGAATATTCCAATCCCAAACCAGCAGGAGAAAAGAAATAACTATAATTAGAGCAGAATTAAATGAAATTGAAAACAAAAGAATTATATCACAGATCAATAAATCAAAAAGTTGTTTTTTTGAAAAGGTCAATAAAATAGAAAAACCTTTCACCTACTTAACAAGAAATGAAAGAGTAAAATTCCTGATTTCATCAATCAGAAATGATAAAGGCCAAATAATCACAGACTCCTCAGAAATTCAACAAATCCTTAATGAATATTACAAAAAATTCTATTCTCAGAAGTAGGAAAATCTGAAGGAAATAGACCAATACTTGGAAACATACCAGCTTCTTA
>CAUYQV010120449.1:0-13616 GCA_963574575.1 Galagoides demidoff
TTTTTTTTTTTTTTGAGACAGAGCCTCAAGCTATCCCCCTGGGTAGAGTCCCATGGCATCACAGCTCATAGCAACCTCCAACTCCTGGGCTCAAGTGAGTCTCCTGCCTCCGCCTCCCAAGTAGCTGGGACAACAAGCGCCCACCACAATGCCTGACCATTTTTTGGTTGCAGCCATCACTGTTGTTTGGTGGGCCCGGGCTGGGAATTCGAACCCACCACCTTAGGTGTACGTGGCTGGCGCCTTAGCCAATTGAGCCACAGGCGCCGAGCCATTAACTCAAATTCTAAACTATTTTTTTCTCTTCTTTCTTGAAAAAGAACCATGACAAAGCAATATAACTGGCAATGGTGAGTAATGAGTGGGTAGGTGGGAGTAGATAATTTTAATATATAAGACAATAAGAAGCATTATTCACAAAGATCACTTTTTAAGCATTTCTATAACAGATTTCTCAGTTCTTTTAAAATAAGATAGCATACATGTTCATTTAATTTAGTGATTAAAGAATTGGTACTATAATTACTTTGTTTTCTGGTTTTAAGTTAGAGCACTGACTTACCAACATTGCTAGATATTACTGACCTGGTAACTTGGCATTCTGAATTTAAAGAATTACCCATACTTCTTCATCCACTTATGGCAATTGATTCACATTACAAAATCCATCAATCACCTATTCAAAAAGTATCCAATCAATAAACATTTCTTACATAAACACTATTGATGAGACATTGAAACATTGCTTGCCAAGAATGTACATTCCTGAAGGGAGGATAAAATAAACCAGGTGCATATTAAATAATCATAACACGTTTAGGTACATGCTTGGTATTTGTGAATCACATTAAGCACATATAAAATTTATAAATAATGGTTTAGAAAAATACAGAAGAATAAGGAAACACTTCATGTTTTAAAGTACATTCAAACTTGTCCAACTTCTATGAAAAATAGTATGGAAATACCTGAAAGAGCTAAAAATACACCTAATATCTGATCCAGCAATCCCAGTATAGGAATTTGCCCAAAGGAAAAGGATGTCTTATCATAAAGACACATGCACTTGAATGTTTATAGCAGCACAATTCACTATTGTGAAGATGTAGAAGCAATGTAAATACTCATCATCGTATGTGTGGATTAATAAAATGTGGCATATGTATACCTTGGAGTGCTACACAGCCATAAAAAAGGGGGATCTGGTATCTTTTCTATCAACCTGATGGAACTAGAGATAGTTCTGACAGAGAATATGAGTCTGTTTGATCTCAGTTGTAGGAATGGGTCTGACCATAGAAAAGAAATGAGGATTATCCAGTTGATAATATAACTGCAGGAAAATTATAAACCATGGATTTTTTTGAGGAGTATTTGGACAAAAAGTATCTTATTTCACTCATCTAGTTATATGAGACATGAAATTTTAATCTATAAACCCTCACGTACATTTGGAATTGGCCTTGAACTCACTTCTTAACAGAGAAAAAACATATCATAATGACTTTCATTAGTCTATAATATTATTAAAACAAAAATGAGTGAAGATTTAGAAATAAATAACATAGCCATGTACTGCCGAAATATGACAGAGTATTGAACCTGTACTTGAATATATTAAACATTGAAACCTCAACATTTCACAACTCCACCTCCCATGATCTCACGAAAAGTTGACTTCTGCCCTTACACTGGAGATTTTCACAGTGACAATAATAATGGTGTGTTTTTAACATACACACAACTAAGACAAGTTACTGCTGATGACACTGTTTTTTTTAAATTTTCTATTGGGACTGGAAAATATTTCCATTGTAATTTAAATCTAATGGAACATAAACTCATTTAATATTGTCAAAGTCTCATTATTTGGCTTGTTGCAAAAATAGCTGATTATACCACTGAACATATTTATATATTTTAATTGCTATTTTTCTCAAAAGTTTCAACCGTGTAAAATAATAGAAAGCAATTAAAATATCAGCCAAGGTTGGCAGAACAGAGTACATAGCAGTTGTCAGCAATGAGCTATCAAATACAGTCAGTAATAGGAAAATGTGCCATGGTCCAGTAATCATGAGGGAAGAGGGAATGTGTTATAATTTTCTTCATGAATTAAGACTGCTGAGAAATTTCAATAGTGTTTTATGTATATTGAAATACAACATGCAAACTCATATGTTTGGGTACAAGTGCACATATATACATACATATATATTTAATATTGGTTGTTCCTAAATATTTTTCGGGACCGCATTTGAAATAGTCATATTTTTAAATAAGAACTTGAACAGGAAAAATTGCTACACTCTCTGGCAAACTTTTCACATAGGTTACATCTGTGGGGTACCAAATGGCAGTAACTAGAAAGCTACTGCATTTCTTCATTTTTAAAATATAATTGCTAATTTTTGATCGATATTTCCAGAGGTGAGATTTCTGAGTAAGTACTTTGGAGAGTTGAAAATGTGTTTATAATTTCCTTTATCCTCTGTACATCTCTTCCACATGCAAATGTCTCATTTATAGACTGGAAACTCTCAATGATGAAAGATAAATTATGACAGAGAGTTGATGAGATTATGACAATGTTTCTCAGAAAATACCTGGTTCCAAACTAGTTGCTTTTCTCAGGAAATATAACAACACCATGGCCACCTTCCTTTATGCTAGAAGATGTGGTGTTAACCAATAAAAAATTCAGCCTGAGTGTTTTGTGTGGTTCTATGCTCAGAGGCAGTGGGCGACAGTATTTGAACAACTGCGATGGTATCAAGAGACTGTATCAAGTGTATTCTAAAACTGTATTCCAGGATATACTGCTAGTCTGATATCACTAACCTGTACGTCCTGTGTCACTCGCTTTTGTGTCTTTTAGATTACTTGCTATAGTTCTGATTAGAATTATCAATCCAAGTTAAAAATTTTGGCAGTTTAAACTTTAAGGAATAGAACGATAAACAAAAACTGAAGAAATTATAAAGGTGATCTCTTCAATGCCTCTAGCCATCCTGGTTATCTGTTGTCACTGGGTCATATTTTCCATCAGTCTGGAATGAAATTGCATCCTATACAGCAAAAGGAAAATTTCTTAAAACCTCTTTATTAAAATCACATACTATAATAAGATCAGAGAAAGAAAATCTATTATTCGCATTGAATGAATAAAACATATATAAGTTTAGACTCCGGACAGTGCCTCACTATGTTGAGAGTGCCTGTGGTGTCACAGCTCACAGCAACCTCCAACTCTCGAGATTAAGCAATTCTCTTGCCTCTGCCTCCCAAGTACCTGAGACGACAGGCACCTAGGACAAGGTTCAGCTATTTTTTTGTTGCAGTTGTCATTGTTGTTTACCTGCCCTGGGCTGGGATCGAACCCAGCAGCTTGGGTGTATTGTATGCAACCAGAGCCCTACTCACTGAGATACAGGCGCCATCAGAATTCTGAACTCTTTGTAGCATGACAACAGTTTACTCCATGAATTATTCAAAGCATTTTATAGGAATATATGTAGAACTGCTAATAGATTAAAAAAAATGAATGGGTGGGAATATTTAGACTAAAAAGGTTAGAGAAAGTAAGGGGAATATAAAATCCGAATGAGTCTCAAAATTAAAATGCATGTTGTAAATAAGTGAGACACGTTTTAGCTGTAACTGTGAGTTACATGTGAGACTATTACAGGGGGATAATTTTTCAAATAAGGCACTAATTTTAATTGTCCTGAGAACAGATTCATTCACTTTCTTCTTACTCATAAGTTTACTTACTAAACAAAATATGGTGAGAACCAGAGATATTTCTCTCACGTGACTGAAGAAGACAGAGAATATGCGTGATATAATATTACATAACATAGCATAATATAGTGACATGAACAACACCCAGGGAAATATTCTAGTTTGAAACTAGTAATTAATTCTATAGAGCCCTTCCCTATAATATTCATTAACTGGAAAGATGATAAATTGTTTATAATTTAATAAACATAAATTATGTGCACATCATTCCAATAAAGTGATTAATTCCCAGTTTTAAATTATCTGTACTACTGGATCCCTGCTAATCCTCAGGTAACGGTAGCATGCAATGTGAATTACAGACGAACTCACATTAGGGTGGCTAAGTGGGGACACCGAAATAACAAGTTTAGTCCCTACAGTCAGCACCTTTCTTAAGGAAAATGGAGATGCCTCATTATATTTACTTTTATTTGTTTTAATTATTGCCTTATTTTCTTTTGAATGCTATCCCCTTCTGCATGGTCTTCATTTCTGTTTCATTTACATTTGTATTTTGTTTTCCTTACAAAAGTGATATTTTCCTTTCATATGTGTTTTTATTTAAACTGTATTCTAATTCATTTTTTCCCTAAAACTATGTTTAGTAGATATTCTGTATTTTTCTTTCATGGCTGAGAAATTAAAAAAAAAAATCAAACTACTCTTTTTCAACTTATTACACATTTTCACTTGCAAAAATGCAAACACTACATATTCCTATATGTATTTTTCATTTTTGTCTTGAGTCAATGGATAGCTCTTTCACAGAATGACTCTGCTTCATGGATGGTTGCCTAAAAAACATGGTATTTGGGAATCCGTTACTGCATATCATTCAATCAATTCTCCATAAATATATTTACGTTAGCTGAGTGTTTGATAATTATTAGTTAGACATAAATTGACTATTTTATCATATGTTATACATAACAATTATGTTGTTAGCATATCAAAGCCAGATTTTTTTTAAAAAGTCACTATCAGCATCATATTTGAAAGCTGAAGAGCTCACCAAGAAGGAGTAAGTACCAAAGAAGCCACTCACCACCCCACAAATGTAGAATAACCAAGAACATCACTGACACTTCCTTCTTCAATCAAGTTTGGATCCATTCCAGCATATACTGGAAAAGAGGGTCAAAGCCTAGAGGGTTAGGACAGAGAGAGTAAATGGCTGCAATAAATCTTGGGACATTTGTAGAGTAGAAGGAACTAACTTCCTCTTATTCGTTGAAAGCAATAGCAGACAATCACAGCAACTCAGTCAAGCACCAGTAGAAAATTTAACCTTGACCTGTGTAACTTCCAGGTGTTAAGTTAAAAAAAAAAAAAAAAAAAAAAAAAAAAACAGGTTATAAAATATGTAGGCATATATAGGTGCATCGCTTAGTAGTTTAAAAGCTTTTAAATCACTTTAATTTAAAAGCTAAGAAAGTTTAAAATGCAGGCTTATCTAAAGATACTATGTATTTTAACTGATAATGTTTCTTCCTGACTGTGATTGTTCTGACATTGGAACGCTAGGTGCTCACCCTTCAAACATTCCAGCTGCCAGAGCTCTAGAGTGCCATTACTTATCTGAAGTTTTTCCTCCATGCTTAGAGCAAGTCTGCCAAATACATGCTATCCATGCATATTGTTATTTGACCAAGACATCTGTGTCCTCATAAAACAAAACAAATATCAATTAAAATCAAAAATGCAATCAATCCTTTTCAGCACAAATCCATAAACAGGCAGTAAATGGACACTGCAGTGTTGCAACTCTATCCACTCAGACCAAACCCAGTTGCCGGGTCACTCTAGGTGCACTCATACGTGCAGAGAAGGCAGCCTGTGTCTCTGTTCAGAACTATTTAACTCTTCAGTCAGCGATGGTGGGGTGCTGAGGCATGATTCACACCACGGTGATTAACACATGCTTTTGAGGTTTCAGCATATTCCATCCACCAAAACACGTTGCAGTTTAAACCTGTTACTGCATCTGGTGAGTAGTTTACACAGTTAGGATTTTTGCACAGGATTTTCCATCTCTATCTCAATTTCTTTCCCTGGGACTCCTTGCCAGCCTTCTCCATTTTCATTTTGTCTCTTATTTAAAAAATGTGTAAGTTGGGAAAATTATATCTACATTCATGTATACCCATGTAAGCAATTATTCTATTTATATGTTAACTACCTTCTTATATAATCTCATATTGCTTAGTAACAATATTTTAATGAAATAGTTGCTATTTTCTTTGGTAGAAGATAAATTCATAGCCCTAGTAAATAGACAGATATATTCTCATGCTCTCATAGAGTATTTTTCAGAACTGGATAAATGGAAATGTAACACCTGGCTGGGGTTTTGTTGTCCTGCAATTTTTGTCTAACAAATTAATCACTTCCTTTAATAGGGACATTACACACACACACATACACACACACACACACACTCACATCACACAGCCACAGGCTATTTACTTACCATTGGTGCCTTCAGTATATTTACATCAGATGATCAAAAGATTATATTTTATTCTCTATTTATAAATATAGAGAACCATCTGGGACTAATATAATACGTAGGTCTATAGTTAAGAATTTCAAAAGACTCACTTTTTTCTTCTGCCACACATACTTCCCACTGCTCCCCTCAGCCTTTACAGGACTAAAGCAGACACAGTCTATTTAATATTCTAATTTTTATCTGGCAGGAAAAGTAACAAGAAGAGTTCAAACCGGAGTCACATAGATCCCTAATACACATGTGAACTGAGCTTTCCACGAAGTCCCAGAGAATCTTAATATTTTTGAAAAACAATTATAAGTCCAACCGTAAGGGAAAATCTGTATTTCTAAAAATATGCTGTAATAAAACTGCTAAGCCATGGGATTTTATGGAATAAAAATTATTTTCTCTCCCTCAGCATCAACAGAAAAAGGGGGCATTTATTAGATGCTTTTGGGATCAATAGAGAATTTCTTTTTAACTTTACAATGAAGTCAGAGGGATTCAGAAAATAATTCATAAAATATATTCACATATGAATAAAATTTGTGCTGCATCTGATTATAATATTTTAAAGGGCTTTCTGAACACTGTAACAACAAAGGCAGATGCCAATAGATGTGACCCGCAAAGCTTAAATGCTTCATGTCAAAACCAGAAATGTAAAATACATTGTGAAAATGAGAAAAAAAATAACATATTTTATAAACAGTGAGGACATTACCAGAATTGAGACACTAAAACTTCAAATTTTTTAAGTGTATAAACAGAACATGACTGAAGTATCACCAATGACCAGTAAGTTTACAAAACAATATTTAAACATTCTAATACACAAGCACACTGTAAGACCAATTAATCAAACAATAAAATATCCTTTTCAATGTATCTTCTTTACATTCTATACTAATTACATTCATTTTTTTTTCTTAAAGCAATTTAGAAATACATGTTATATAATGCTTTAATTGTTTAAATAGCTTGATTATATTGGGTACAGTCAATATTTTAAGTGACTATCACTGCTATGTTTACGATAGTAAAAATTTGATAGGAGAAGAATATCTATTAATAGGAAAATATTTAGATTTATTGATATACATATTGTAATATATCATTTCAGGTTATTCTCTTAAACATTCTACAATTAAACAATATAAGTTAACATTAAGTGGGAAAAAGGTACCCACTGCACTCTTTATTCCGGTTCTTAAACACAAATTGCAGAAATGAGAACATTATCTACCAGTGCATAGGTTCTGGTCAGAGGATTCTGTAGCCAAATATAAAGAGCCATGGGACTACTGGATGAAAAGTTGATTTAGTGTCAGGCATAGTAGTTCACACCTGTGATCCTAGCACTTGGGAGGCTGAGGTTGAAGCGGGTGGATTGCCTGAGCTCACAGGTTTGAGACCAGCCTGAGCTAGGGCAAGATCCCTGTCTCAAAAAAAAAAAAAAAATCTATTTAGCTAGGTTAATGTTATATACACACACATAACATCAGTGATGACATTTTGGGTAGGTCAAATCTGTTTTGTAACGAGTAGCAAACTTATAGAATTATCTTTACTTTCTTAAGACTGATAGAATCCCAGACTCAGGAAACAACCACAAGAACATATCACTCTCTAGGTCACACCATCTGTTGGTGTTGGAGCTCAAAAAGTCCTGTTAGAAATATCGGGATATGGGGTGGAACCTGTGGCTCAGTGGGTAGGGCGCTGGCCCCATATACTGAGGGTGGCGGGTTTGAACTCAGCCCTGGCCAAACTGCAACAAAAAAAATAGCTGGGCATTGTAGTGGGAGCCTGTAGTCCCAGCTAATTGGGAAACTGAGGCGAGATACGAACTTAAACCCAGGAATTGCTGTGAGCTGTGACGCCAAGCACTCTACTGAGGGCAATAAAATGAGACTCTGTCTTTACAAAGAAAAAAAGAGAGAGAGAGAGAGAAATATTGGGATATTTCCTAACACTGCTGGCATGATAGAATTGTTTGGAAGCATTTAATAAATAATTTTCTCTAGCCCTACTTGATGCTTATAATTCAGGACATCGAAGAGTAGGGCCAGGGGCAAAAAAACTCCTTGAGTGATTCAAAATTTCAATTAAAGTTAGAAGAAACTAACACTGGGTTCTATTCTTCTGCTTTAACCTCTGAACTGTTTAATAAGACTCCATCCTTCCTTCATTCCCTCCCTCTTTCCCTCCTTCCTTCCTTGTTTCTTTCTTCCTTATAAGGGTCACTAACTGCACCATAAGGATCCCATGCTCAGCATCTAATCTAAGCCTAATCACCTCTAAAGGCTCCACCTGCCAACACCATCACATCGAGGATTAGGGCTACAACAAATGAATTTTTCACGGAACACAAACATTCAGTCCATTACTCCGGGAGACTCAGTACAAATTTACAAAAACGTACAAAAGAGACATACAATAGACTTCAATGAAAAAATAAAGTACTTATAAGTGCCCATCTAGTTCAGAAGTTTTAGGATAAGTAGATGACATCTCATTTTGGAAAAACTGGTTAGGTGAGAAGCCAAGCCTTTGATATAGCACTTGTTTTTATAAAGCCCACTATTTCCATGTTATTTAGTAACTAAAATTAATATCCACTACTCTTTTTTTTTTTTTTTTTTTGAGACTGAGCCTCAAGCTATCCCCCTGGGTAGAGTGCCATGGCATCACAGCTCATAGCAACCTCCAACTCCTGGGCTCAAGCGAATCTCCTGCCTCCGCCTCCCAAGTAGCTGGGACCACAGGCACCCTCCACAACACCCGGCCATTTTTTGGTTGCAGCCATCGTTGTTTGGCGGGTCCGGGCTGGGGATTTGAACCCTCCACCTTAAGTGTACGTGGCTGGCGCCTTAGCAGCATTTTTTAAATTATTATTTGGGATTCATTGAGGGTACAAAGAATTAGGTTATGCTGATTGCATTTGTTAGGTAAAGTCCCTCTGATAATTGTGCTCTGCCCCCAAAAGGTGTGCCACACATTGTGACTCCCCAACTCCCTACTTCCTCCCTTCTCCCCACTTGCTCATTCCCCTAAAACCCCCCCATATTAGATCATCTATTGTCTTCATATCAGAATTGAGTACATTGCATTCTTGCTTCTCCATTCTTGTGATGCTTTACGAAGAAGAATGTGTTCCACGTTCATCCAGGTTAATACAAAGGATGTAAAACCTCCATATTTTTTAGTGGTTGAATAGCATTGCATGGTATACAGCTTTTTAATCTAACCTTGGGTTGATAGGAATTTAGATTGTTTCCACATTTTGGCAATTGTAAAGTGAGCTGCTATTAAACAGTCTAGTGCAAATTTCCTTATGAAAAATGATTTTTCTTCTTCTGGGTAGATGCCTAGTAATGAGATTGCAGGATCAATAGGAGGTCTAATTTGAGTTCTCTAAGAATTCTCATACTTTCTTCCAAAAAGGTTGTATTAGTTTGCAGTCCCACCAGCATTGCAAAAGTGTGCCCTTTTCCACATCCATACCAACATCTGCAGCTTTGAGACTTTGTGATGTAAGCCATTCTCACTGGAGTTAGGGTGGTTTTGATTTGCATTTCTCTGATGATCAGGAACGATGAGCATTTTTTCATAGGTTTGCTAGCCACTCATCTGTCTTCTTTAGAGAAGGTTCTATTCATGTCTCTTGCCCAGTGAAATTCCAGCATCTTTAAAGTGGTGTGGAGACACACCCATGCTCCTTTGCTTATGTATTGTCTATTTCTGCTAGACCACGCGTGATACTCTGATGGCTTTGCGCTGTTGCCCAGCATGCTGTAAATTCATGACATCCTTATGGCAGTGTTTCAGGTAATGTTTAAAACATACCCTGACGTTTTAAAATTCATACTCATGATGTCAAAATAAGAAGTGAACTTTGTTGCACTTTTAAGGCAAAATGGAGTGTAGATTATTTTGTTATCAAATTCAATGGCAAAATATAGTTTCTATTTTACAATGACACTGTGCTAAAAAAATACAGGAAGCGTCAACATTATCAGACTAAGCACTCATCACAATATCCCCAACTCACATGAAAGCAAAGGTCAGAAAAATTAGAAAATTTAAAACAGAATTATCACAGCAGAATTTCTTCACAAAAAAAAATAAATAAATAAAAATAAGGCAGCAGTGAAAGTAAGCTTCCAAATAGCCAATGTGATATCCAAGCAAGGAAAGACATTTACCAGTGGTGAGTTAATTAAAACATGTTTGATTTCAGTGGCTGAAAAAAGAGCACGTCCAGGAAAAAAATAAGCTTGTTTAAGATTTTAGCCTTATGGTGAGAACAGTTGTTCAAAGAGTTGACATTGGGAACAACATCAATAGTCAATTAAAAACAAGGCCAATGATTTTTGGTTTTCCTTGGCTCTTGATGAGTAGGCAGATGTTCCAAACATTGCTCAGTTGTTGTTTAAACTAGTTTGAAATGACTGAGGAACCAGTCTCTACAAATAGTATGCACAGAACAGTTGCAGGCAAGAATATTTTCAACGAAGTTGAGAAACACTAATACAGCTAAAGTGAAATCTGCTGAGATGTTATAACCAGTGGTGATTAAAAATATGTGCAGAGGCCAGGCACAGTGACTCATGCCTGTAATCCTAACACTTTGGCAGGCCAAGGTGGAAGATTTGCTTGAAGCCATGAGTTTGAAACCAGCCTGAGCAAGAGTGAGACACCATCTCTACAAAAAATAGAAAAATCAGCCAAGCGTAGTGGTGAATGCCTATGGTCCCAGCTATTGGGGAGGCTAAGGTAGGAGGATTGCTTGAGCCTAGAAGTTTGAGGTTGCTGTGAGCTGTGATGATGCCACTGCACTCTAGCCAGGTGACACAGTGAGGTCCGGTCTCAAAAAAAGAAAAGAGTAAAATAGAAAAAAAGATGAGCTGAACAAATTTATAAACTTGTGAGAAAATAAGAGTGTTTAAAGCCTGTGAGTATTCATCATATAATTCAATAGCAGCTACTCTGTAGAGACTATTTGAATCTATCATATGTTATCGAGCTAGTAGTGTCAACTATGACCTTCATTCACTCTTATAAACCTGACAACATTAGTTCTGTGAATTGCAATCAGAAAAAGAAGCTAAATATATCTGACTTGTCCTACCATAGAGCAGGACCATGACTGAACAGAGGTAGTGGTTTATTGTGGATTTTTGAGCTCAGGGTCAAGTTTTAATTTTTTTTTATTTTGTAAATTCAAGGACTATACAACATGATGTCTTGATAAACATATGTATAGTGAAAAGATTATTACAGGTAAGCAATTCAACATACTCATCATGGTAACAGCACCTAAAACACACTTTCTGAAACATTTTCCAGTATATAATACTATTCACTATCATCCTCATACTGTACCTCAGCTCAATTTACTCATCCTACATAACTACAACTATGTGCCTTTTGATCTAAATCTCTTCATCCTCCCTTCCCACTCCCAACCCCACCTCTGATAACCACTTCTATTTTCTACTTCTATGTATTCAAATTTTTTTTTTAAAGATTTCCACACATAAGAGAGATCATGGAACATTGCAGTATTTTTTGTTCTGTGTCTGGCTTATCTCACTTTACATAAAGTCCTCAGTTCTCTGATGTTGTCACATATGGCAGCACCTCCTTTTATAAAGCTGAATATTCCTTTATATGTACATACATATGATACATATATATGAGATATATACATATGATATACATGAGATATCACATCACAATTTTTTATCCAGTCATCCTTTGACAGACATTTAAATTATTTCTGTTATCCTAGTATTGCAAATAATGCTGCAATGGACATGCAGTGTAGTTAATATCTGTGAGGTGCTGATTTCATTTCCTTTGGATACTCCCAGAAGAGGGATTGATGGTCATAGGGAAGTTCTATTCTTAACTTTTTGACATTCCTCCATACTGTTTTCCATAATGGGTGCCCCAATCTATTCTCAACAAGAGTTGAGAGTACAGAGTTCCCTTTTCTCCACCCCTGCACCACTGCACCAAAACTTGTTGTTTTTTTTGTTTGTTTTTTTTTTTTTAGACAGAGACTCATCTTGTTGCCCTTGGAAGAGTGCCCTGGTGTCATAGCTCACAAGCAACCTCAAACTTATGGGTTCAAGTGGTCCTCCTGCCTCAGTCTTGTGAGTAGCCGGGACTACCGGCACCTGCCACAACACCCAGCTAGTTTTAGAGACGGTACCTTGCTGGTCTCCAACTCTTGAGCTCAAGAGATCACCTGCCTCAGCCTCCCAGAGTGCTGGGATTACAGGCGTGAGAAACCACACCTGGCCTGATAATTGAGCATCTTTTCACTGTTGGTCATTTTTATGTCTTTGGAGAAAATTCTATTCAGATCCTTTGCCCATTTTTTCATTGGGTAGCTTTTTTTTTTAACTATTTAGTTTGAACTCCTTATATGTGTATATTTTGGATATTAACACTTTACATATATATGGTTCACAAATGTTTTCTTCCAACCAATCTATAGGCTGCCTTTTCATTTAGTTGATTGTTTCCTTTGCTGTGCAGAAGCATTTTAATTTTAGCTAGTCCCACTTGTTTATTTTGGTTTTGTTTCCTATGCTTTTGGTGTGATATCCAAAAAAACATGACTGATGCCAATTATCAAGCAGCTTTTTCCATACTATGTTCACAATTTCAGGTCTGATGCTTCAGAATTTATGGTTGTGTATGTTGTAAGACAAGGACTGGGTTTTGTTCTTTTGTGGATATCCAGTTGTCCTACCACTATTTATTGAAGAAATTGTCCTTTCCCTATCTTCATACAGGCTTTGTCAAAAACTGACTGTAAATGTTTGGCTTTATTCCTGGTCTCTATGTTCTGTTCCATTGTTCCAGCCATGCCAGCACCATATTGCTTTAATTACTGTGGCTTTATGGTATATCTTTGAATCAGGTAGTGTGATACTTCTGACTTTCTTTTTTTTTCCTTTTCAGGATTCCTTTGGCTATTCAGGGTCTTTTGTGGTTCTCTGTAAATTTCTTTTTCCTATTTCTACAAGAAATACCATTGGGATTTTTATAGAGATTAAATTGAATCAGTAGATTGCTTTAAGTCGTACAAACATTTTAAAAATATTAACTCCCGGCTCGGCGCCTGTGGCTCAATCGGCTAAGGCGCCAGCCACGTACACCTAAGGTGGTGGGTTCAAATCCCCAGCCCGGGCCCGCCAAACAACAATGATGGCTGCAACCAAAAAATGGCCGGGCGTTGTGGCAGGCTCCTGTGGTCCCAGCTACTTGGGAGGCGGAGGCAGGAGACTCGCTTGAGCCCAGGAGTTGGAGGTTGCTA
>CAUYQV010120453.1:0-12614 GCA_963574575.1 Galagoides demidoff
CCGCCAAACAATGATGGCTGCAACCAAAAAATGGCCGGGTGTTGTGGGGGGTGCCTGTGGTCCCAGCTACTTGGGAGGCGGAGGCAGGAGATTCGTTTGAGCCCAGGAGTTAGAGGTTGCTATGAGCTGTGATGCCATGGCACTCTACCCAGGGGGATAGCTTGAGGCTCCATCTCAATAAAAATAAATAAATAAATAAAAATTAAAGAGAACAAATTTGCTAAACCAATTTTTCTGTTGTGAAGTACAGTGAAACTGTTGTATTGACACAGACAAAATCCAACCTTCAGGACTTTTGCACGTGCTTTTTTTACTAAGTATACACTATTCCTCCAGTGTTCTCCTTTACCTCTTCTGGAGCTATTCAGTGAGATCTTCCTTGATTGGTGAATCTAAAATTGCAATTCTCCCAGAACTTCCAGTCTCTTTCTGTGTTAATTTTTCCTCCCTTGAACTTACCATCTGACACACTATATATTTTGCTATTTGTCTCATTTATTTTCTGTATCCCTATCCCTGTCCCATAATGGAACGCCAGCTCCTCAAGGGCTAAGGTTCATTTTGCTTACTGGCTGGTTTTCCCAGAGTTTAGGACTGTTCCTAGAACTACGTATTCCACAATGAATGTTTTTGGAATGAAGAGAATAACTGCTGCCACGGACATCTTTTTACATTGTTGTATGATTCTCCTACTTTGATATATTTTAAAGTTAAGCAGTTAATTGTAATTGACAAAAAGCTGATACTGCTAACATGATAGTCTTTTTAATTTTGTTTTTCATGAAAATCAAGTGGGTTTGGGGGGTTTTGTTTTTGTTTTGTTATTAGATGAGTTTTGCTATGTTTCTTAGACTGACCTCAAACTCCTGGACTCAAGCAATCCTGCTTCAGGCTCTGGAGTCACTGGAGCTATAGGCCCCAGTCTATACTTAGCTGAAAATCAAGTATTGTGTCAGATTCCACCAATATGGAATCAGTGAGTAGGGTGTGGTCCCCATATACAGAGGATGGTGGGTTCAAACCCAGCCCCAGCCAAACTGCAACAAAAGAAACAAGGCAGCACCTGTGGCTCAAAGGAGTAGGACGCTGGCCCCATATGCCAGAGGTGGCGGGTTCAAACCCAGCCCTGGCCAAAAACTGCAAAAAAAGACAAAAAATAGGCGGGCGTTGTGGTGGGCACCTGTAGTCCCACGTACTGGGGAGGCTGAGGCAAGAGAATGGTCTAAGCCCAAGAGCTGGAGGTTGCTGTGAGCTGTGACTCACAGCATTCTACCGAGAATGACAAAGTGAGACTCTGTCTCTAAAAAAAAAAGAAAGAGACTGTTATCTTTTCTTTTAGAGACAGTCTCACTTTGTTGCCCTTCATGTCACAGCTCACAGCAACCTCCAGCTCTTGGGCTTAGGCAATTCTCTTGCCTCAGCCTCCCCAGTAGCTGGGACCACAGGTGCCCACCACAACACCCAGCTATTTTTTTGTTGCAGTTTGTCTGGGGTGGAAACCGCTACCCTGGGTATGAGGGGCCTGTGCCCTACTCACTGGGCCACAGGCCTCGCTGAAGAGAGACTGTATCTTTTCATTTGAAGTTTGACCTGGAGGACTGATATTCCCACGAACAGCATTTCTCTGGCCACCATGACCCCATTGAAGTTCTAGATTCCCTTGTCTGTCTGATGACTGACAAGGAAGGAGCAACAGCTGTCCAACATTCAGGGAGAAATTCGGATGTCCTAGTCAGTGTTAATTGTGGCAAAATGCCACTGATCACTCCTCCTAATGCTGAAAACTTCCTTCCCTCTTCTGGAGCTTTCATTCCTTCATCTATAAATTGATACCATCAGCAGGACCAAATAACTAACAAAAATATCACGATGGCCTTTGCAGACATCAAGAGCAGCGTTATTAAAGAAGCAGCCCTCGACTGGTTTCTCTCTTTATTGTAAGGGCGCTTTTCCGTCGCTCTCGACCAGATACGGCTCAGTGGTGTCATCTCTGACCTGGCACCCCCTGCTTGCATCTATAAGCATGCAATTTAGAGATCCTAAAATCTTTTTTTCTCTCAACTATACAGTCCCCTCCGAAAAAAAGGTAATGACAAAATCTTGACATCTCTCTACCACTCCGGTACTCTCCTTTGATCTCCAAAAAATAAAAAATAAATAAAAAATGTTGGGAGAGAGGAAGAAGGGAAGAAGACGCGGGGTCGGGGAGGGGTCGACAGGGGAGTCCTGCTCCAGTTTGGGGAAATCCAGCTCGTGTTTTGCCTCTCACTCAGCGGTGCAGGGTCCAGCGAAGGCAGAGCCCCAGCTTCACTCCCTGAGGTCTGTCCTGGGGAGACACTGCTGCTCCGGGGGGCTGACCTGGCGGGGAGTGGCCGCGCAGTCCGCTCCGTCGCCGCTTTGTGCGCGCAGCCGCTGGCCCCTCTACTCCCGGGTCTGCCCCCCGGGGCACCCCCTTGCCCCGCCCAAGTCATGCAGCTCTACCTGCCTCACCACTGTGGACCTTTGGGAAGCGGCTGCCCAACCCGGGAGCTCGGGCCCTGATCGTGCCCGGAGCCGGTAGGTGTCCGCCCGGGACCCGCCTGCGCCCCTCGCGCCCGTCGAGTCCCCAAGCTCCAAAGTTGGAACTAGCGCGAGTTGGAAAGTTTGCCTGAGGTGTTGGTACAAGCTTGGAGCTGGCGGACACGCGCTGCCCTGGGAGCGTGAGCCGGCCAGTGGTGAGTTGGGTCCAGGGCAGAAGGCAGGGGTGCGGGAAGCCAGGACAAGACGCAGAGGCCGGAGGGGATGCGGGGGGCGGCGCTCAGCGTGGGCTGGGCTTGGCAGAGGCTCCACAGCTGGGGATCTCTCGCGGACGCTGGGGTGGGCTTCCTCCCCTCAGCGACCCCCTACCCCGGGACGCTTGGGGCGCTTTTGTTGCGGGTGGTAAACAATGCCCCCGGCCGGAGGTCTCGGCAGCCTGCCTGGAGACCCGGCCGCGGCACTGGGAAGGGGCAGCCGGGGCGCGAAGTACTCTGACCCCGGGCTCAGCTGGAAATGGAACTGGGGAGAGGGCAAGTGTGGCCTGGGGGAAATCTCTGAACGTGCTGCCCCGCTGGGCCTCTTTCTCCAAAAGGATCGGGGCGCCTCCGGGTGAGGAGAGGTTAATATGTGCAAGTTGTGGGTGGAGAACCTGGGCTGGTCCGTACTCTAGCGTACCCCCCAAACAAGTTTTCGTCCCCCCTTCCACATAATTATACAGGGGAAAGGATGGTTGGGGAGACGCTTTGGCTCCTATCTCCTGAGCGTTCTGGAGAGGCAGCTTCAGGGACAGAACATTTGGAATGAAGGCGTTTGGCGAATCTCACTGGGGTTGTCTTGGAGTTGTGTGGATCGCGGAGAAAGGGAATAGAATGGTCTGTCAAAATGGCTTTTGAGCAACTCTTAAGAGCGCCACCCGGTTGCTGAGTGCGCTGGCGTTGCGGTCCCCTCAGTCCCACTCCGGCGGAATCTCGGAGCTGCCCCCGAGGGTAAGAGTGCGCAGAGTCTGGTAGCTGGGACTTGCCGGGCTGCACCTGAGTGGCCCGGTCCCAGCCCCAGGGCAAGGAGGCGGCTGAGCAACCTACTGCCCCTGGAGAAAAAATGCTCATTCTCACTCCCTCTCACCACTCTTCTCCCCCTCTCTCCGCTCCTGCCCGCACTCCTCCCCACCCCCTTCCAGAAGGTCTGTGCGGTCCATTTATACACGTATACATACACATATATAATAGAGATTCTGCGAATAGTAGTCAGAAAGGAACTGGCCGTTGCTAGTAACCTTTGCACAAGTACGGAGAACCTACATTGGGCATTTCTGATGCAGTAAAAATTAACGTGTTACAAAGAGGACAGATGAGGCTCGAACTGGCCCCTAACTCATCCCCCTCCCAAATTAACCAACCTTCGTGCTTAGTTATCTCTCCTTTTTTTGGAATCAATATATTTTTCTGTTTATTTGCTTTTCTTTAATTTCTCTCTTCAGCTCATACTTAAGGTATGTCGCTCTCCTCCTGGTTCCACTCTTGGGCACTATGTAAGCTGCAAAATGTGTCATAAGAATGATCGCTTTATGAAGAAACGCTTGAAAAAGTGCTTCAAGACCTTGGAGCAAGGAAACGATTAGGTGCACAGCCTTGGGTCTGCAGGGTGAGCTGCGCGCTTCACCCGGGATAGGTTGAAGGGCAGCGCTATAGGGCAGCAACCTCAGGTCCCCCTACCGATGTGTGTGTGCTGGTCCAACTCCCACTATCAAATAAAATAAAAGCATTGGCTAACTGGGCCTTCAGATATCTTTTTTTAAAGGTGGAAAAAGCGCTTCTTAACTAGTTAGGGCAAGGGTTATTTAGAGCATTTTAGGAATTTTTGACTACAGATAAACAAGGGGGTGAGGATACGTAGATAGGTAGGTAAATAAGGAAATATTTGGAGATTATTTTGGATTATTTCCTACAACTAAAAGAGTTATGTGATTTTGGATGTTTCCTGATTTTACCAGTGTAGGCTATACGAGTTAAAACTCAGGTGCCCGCCCCCACCCCCATCACTGCTTCCCCAATTAAGGGATCTTAATTAGACTGTCAACCTCTCTGTCTTTAAGCCAAGTTATGATCTCAATTAAATTTCAGAAACAAGATATACGGGAAACAGCATACAGGGTCCCCTTTTCTTTGCAAAGATTAGTAGCCCAGACTTACTCTGGGACCAGCACTTACCGTTTTTATGAGTTAACTTTCGCTCTCCCGAGCTGTTCTCCCAGAATCTAGGGGTGGGAGGTTTGGGTCTCCACGTCCCTGCTCTTTGTTTCTCTTCCTTCTCCAATCTGATTTGTCCCTCCCCTCCCCCACCTTCTTCTGGGCATTTTTATCTTTCCTTTCCTGCCGGTTTAATTCCCGCTCTGCGCCCCCCGCCCCCTTTGGTCTTCTTTTAGTCTTAAATCTCTTGATCCCAATTATCTTTTTATATTCTGGCTTTATTACTATAAATGTCTTCCCCTTTCCCAGTTTTTGGAATTTTTTTTTCATTTTAGACAATTCTCCCTTCTTTAAGCTTTTTCCTCTATTTTTTTCTAACGTGTTTTATGCCTTTCTTGTCTTCAGAAGGGCCATTCTATCTCCGTTTTCACTTCTCCTTTCCCTTTTCTTGGCCCTGTTTGCCTTTTTTTTTTTTTTCTTGCTCTATGCAGGGCAGCAGGGGTGTTTTACATATGGAAGGAGCCTTTCACTAAATCTGCTGGCAGTCTAGTGAATTTCCCTGAGCAGCCTTTCCCTGTGCTGAGGGCTCTTACACTTCCTGTGGTAGAAAACTATCTAGGAACGGCTAGCAATCTCTTGCTGCCTCTTCTTCCTTGAGACATAGAATTTAGTTGCTGGAGGATACAGAGTGAGGTGGTGCCTTTTTAAAAGACATACTTTAACTCTTGTTTTTCCCAGCCAAGCCTAGAGCCTTTGAGTTCTGTGGAGCTGAATGGAGAGACTATGAAATCACAGTCTTCCTTTGCACCTAGCTCTATGTGTGTAAATACAGTTACCACTTTCTTCACCACTGCTGGTAGTGTGAGGGATTGCAATATAATTTTAAACTAACATGCGGGCTAGATGGTTACATCAGTTCAGCGGCTTCCTGCCCAGGGGACTACTTTGAGAGATCCTGAAAGAAGAGGTATGTGGGTGGGAGGATTTTCTGACACGGTGCTGTCAATATTGTCCTTTACAGACCCTCATAGCTTAATAAGCTAAATTTTTTTGGAGACAGTTTCACTTTGTCACCCTCGGCACAGTGCTATGGCATCACAGGTCACGGCAACCTCAAATTCCTGGGCTCAAGTGATTCTTTTGCCTCAGCCTCCTGAGTAGCTGGGATTACAAGCACCTACCACAATAGTCTACTTTTAGAGACCAAGTCTTGCTCTAGCTCAGGCTGGTCTCCAAATCATGAGTTCAGGCGATTCACCTGCTACAGCCTCCCAGAATGCCAGGATTACAGGAGTGAACCACCACACCTGGCCTTTCTTTTTCTTTTCTTTCTTTCTTTCTTTCTTTTTTTTTTTTTTTTTTTGAGACAGAGTCTCACTCTGACACCCTAGGCGGAGTGCCATGGAGTCATAGCAGACAGCAATCTCAAACCCTTAGGCCCAAGCCTCTTGAGTAGCTGGGACTACAGGTTTCTGCCACAATGCCTGGCTAGTTGTTCTATTTTTAGTAGAGACTCCTGCTCAGGCTGGTCTGGAACTCCTGAGATCAAGCAAGCCACCTGCCTCGGCCTCCCAGAGTGCTAGGATTGCAGGTGTGAGCCACTGTCCCTGGCCCAAGCTAAGATAATATTGAAGCAAAAATTCTGATTTTATGTGTTGACTAAAGGTGGGGGAGAAACTGGCCTCAAGTCCACATGTGGCCCCCATGTCCCCAAATGCAGCCCCCTTACAGATTCCAAAATTAAGAGAACAAATCCCCAGGGCTCAGCACCTGTGGCTCATGCAGGTAAGGCGCCAGCCACATACATTAGAGCTGGTAGGTTCGAATCCAGCCTGGCCCACCAGACAGCAATGAACAATGACAGCTGCAACCAAAAAATAGCCGGGCATTGTCGTGAGCACCTGTGGTCCCAGCTACTTGGGAGGCAGAGAGGCAGAAGAATCGCTTAAGCCCAAGAGTTGGAGGTTGCTGTGAGCTGTGATGCCATGGCACTCTACCCAGGGCGACGTCTTGAGGCTCTGTCTCAAAAAAAAATAAGAGAGAGAACAAATCCCTCCCCCACTAAAAGGATTTTTCTGCAAAATTTGGATTCTTTCAAAAGGCTAAACTTATATCCATTAGCAGACCCTTTACACAGGCCGTGGTTATCAGTGTTCATTCTGGGGCCTGCAGTTGACACTTCTGTACCCTGTCCTTAACCTTCTAATGTCTATGCTGGATTAGCATCATGTCTTTTTATGTCTTAAGTTATGAGTTGGCTTCTTACCTTCCAGCCCATAATCTGGAGCTCATCACTCTAGTCCTTTAGACATTTTAGGGCAAAAAATTTCTATTGCAGGTTAGGAGGTCTTGCCTTGTGGTGAAAGGACCTGTTAACTGAGTAGTGTTTTGTATCCCAGAGCTGGCTTTGGGTGTTCTTATTGTTTTGTTTTGTTTTTTGCTTTTCCCTTCTATAACAATAAGAATTCAGAGTATGGGCTGAACGAGGTGGCTCAAGCCAGTAATCTTAGCACTCTGGGAGTCTGAGGAGAGTGGATTGCTTGAGCTCACGAGTTCAAGACCAGGCTGAACAGAAAACGAGACCCTGTCACTACTACAATAGAAAAACTGAGGCAAGAGAATCACTTGTACCCAAGTGTTGGAGGTTGCTGTGAGCTAGGATGCCCCTGGAATCTACTCAGGGCAACACCTTGAGACTCTGTCTCAAAATAATAATAATAATAATTCATAGCATGGTGTCAATTGCATGTTCTCCCTCCTGAGCCCACTATGTATGTTTAATAACAAGATCACCAATCTTATTTTCTGGTTAGACCATGTTACCATATAGCTATCCCTGTAGTACTAAGACTCTTGACAACATTCTAGGTTAGAATAAAACTAATTTTGAGAAATACTGAAACATTACCTTTTATCAGAAATGAAAAATGGAAGTGGAGGGTGGCGCCGGTGGCTCGATGGGTAAGGCACCGGCCCCATATACTGAGGGTGGCGGGTTCGAACCCAGCCCCGGCCAAACTGCAACAAAAAAAATAGCCAGACATTGTGGCAGGCACCTGTAGTCCCAGCTACTCAGGAGGCTGAGGCAAGAGAATCGCCTAAGCCCAGGAATTGGAGGTTGCTGTGAATTGTGACGCCATGGCACTCTACCGAGGGCGATAAAGTGAGACTCTGTCTCTTTAAAAAAAAAAAAAAAGAAAGAAAGAAAAGAAAAGAAAAATGGAAGTGGAATCAGGGAAGATTAGAGATTTGGCTGTTGGAAATTGCTTTTGGTTTATCTGAGTGGTAGGATCACTATATTCATTTGAAGTTGTACCTTTGTACATGAGGTGAATACTCTATGGTGGACAAAAGCACTAAAAATAGAAGTGGAGCATTTAATAATGTTTGTAAATTAAAAAGGGAAATTAATTTCAGGAGATCTTTTGGTGTCACTCCTTATTTTATTTTATTTTTTTGGAAACAGAGTCTCACTTTGTTGCCCTTGGTAGAGTGCTGTGGCATCATAGCTCATAGCAATCTCAAACTCCTGGGCTCAAGCAATCCTCTTTCCTCACCCTCCCGAGTAGCTGGGACTATCGGTGCCTGCCATGATGCCCAGCTATTTTTAGAGAGGGGGGTCTCACTCTGACTCTAGTTAGTCTGGAACCTGTGAGCTCAGGCAATCCACCCAGCCTCTAAAGTGCTAAGATTACAGGCGTGAGCCACTATGCCGGCATGTCGTTCCTTATTTAAACGTGGATGTATTTAATAGAATAGACTACATTGCCTCTCCTCCCCACCCTCCACAAATTTCAAGATAAGCCTGCTACCCCTGTTCCAAGAGTTCAGCCCTTGGGACAGCTTAGTTTATCACAAAAGAAGGTTATGTTTCGTTAGTGGAGCCAGTGGTGATAAAATTAGGATTTTGTGGGAGCCCTTATTTTGTTTCTGGTTGTCTCTAATTCTTTGGCTGGATGATACCCAGAGGTTTTCTCTCTTGCATTTGAATTTTTCAAGGGTCATTGGCCTCTTTCATGATCTCATAAAAAGGCTGTTACCAATTAAAGAGGCCCCATCTTCCCAGTCCATGTTGCTCATACCTTTTTTATTTTCTTGGCAGACTCTTTTTTTTTTAGGAGATAGGGTTTGAATGATAAACATTATCTTAATTACAAGTCTGAATTTCTAAAGCATTTCAATTTAAAAATATAAAAGAAAACAGAAGAGATAGAGATCAGGTTATAAACTACTTTCAAAAGCAGATCCCATGACACCCTCTGGCATAGCCAGATTACTTGCTTATAGATATGAATTTTAATTTTTGCAGCTGATTACAATACCTAGATTAAATTCTCCTAATAAATTTTTAGAAGCGTAATCTTGATATAAGAGATAAAACATGCTTTTACTGATACTGTTAAATTTCTAAAGATTGAAATGGATTGCTTTTTATAATGAAAAAGCATCCTTATGAAGGTATTGTTGACTTTCCACAGATTGGTATTGAAATGTCTTTTGTTTTCTAAAAATGTTTGTACAAAAAGCAGTGGTCTTTGGAGAAAATATTCTACAGTTGTTGTTTTTTTTTTTCTGTTTTTGCTTTTTCATAGCTGAAGAGTGAGTTGGTATGAGTGAAAACCATTTTTTTTCTTTTTAGAAAAGGGGAAGGGTGTAAGCTTAGATGACAGGAATTCAAGTGAAGGATTCTCTGACCTAATGTTTGTATTTAGTATAGATTTATCAAATTATTATTTTATTTTAATTTTTCTGGGGGGGGAACAGAGTCTTACTATGTCACCCTCGGTAGAGTACTGTAGTGTCACAGCTCACAGCAACCTCAAACTCTTGGGCTCAAGCGATTCTCTTGCCTCTACCTCCCAAGAAGCTGGGACTACAGGCACCACCACAATGCCCCGCTATTTTTGTTGTTGCAGTTCTCATTGTTGTTTAGCTGGCTCGGGCTGGGTTCAAACCCACCAGCCTTGGTGTATGTGGCTGACGTCGTAACCACTGTGCTACGGGCACTGAGCCCAAATTGTTATTTTGTATGTAGTCAACGTTATCACTGATGTCTATTTAAAAAGTCTTTCCAGGGCCGGGCATGGTGACTCACACATGTAATCCCAGCACTTGGGAGGCCGAGGTGGGTGGATTGCCTAAGCTCATAGGTTTGAGTACAGTCTTAGCAAGTGCAAGACCCCGTATCTAAAAAATAGCCAAGTGTGTGGTGAATATCTGTAGTCCCAGCTACTTGGGAGACCGAGGCAAGAGAATTGCTTTCCAAGAGTTTGAGGTTGCTTTGAGATAAAACGCCACAACACTTTACCAAAGGTGACCAAGCAAGACTCTGTCTCAAAAAGAAAAAAAGGCTCGGCGCCTGTAGCTCAAGCGGCTAAGGCACCAGCCACATACACCTAAGGTGGCGGGTTCGAATCCCCAGCCCGGCCCGCCAAACAACAATGATGGCTGCAACCAAAAAATGGCCAGACGTTGTGGCGGGCGCCTGTGGTCCCAGCTACTTGGGAGGCTGAGACTTGCTTGAGCTCAGGAGTTGGAGGTTACTATGAGCTGTGATGCTATGGCACTCTACCCAGGGGGATAGCTTGAGGCGCCCTCTCAAAAAAATAAATAAATAAATAAATAAATAATAGGTTCAGCACCCATAGCTCAGTGGTTACGGCGTCAGCCACATATACCAGGGCTGGTAGGTTCAAACCCAGCCAGGACCTGCTAAACAACAATAACAACTACTACAATAACAATAAAGAAAACAGCTGGGCATTGTGGTGGGCACCTGTAGTTCCAGCTACTTGGGAGGCTGAGGCAAGAGAATCGTTTAAGCCCAAGAGTATGAGGTTGCTGTGAGCTGTGATGCCACAGTACTCTACCAGAGGCAAGAAAGTGAGACTGTCTCTAAATAAATAAATAAATAAAAAGTCCTGCTGGGTGACATGGCTCACTCCAGTAATCCCAACACTCTGGGAGGCTGAGGTAGGTGGATCACTTGAGCTCACGAGTTTGAGACCAGCCTGAGTAAGAGTGAGACCCCTTTCTCTAGTAAAAATGAAAAACTGAGGCAAGAGGATCGCTTGAGCCCAAGAGTTTGAGGTTGCCATGAGCTATGATTCCACCACACTCTACCAAGGATGACAAAGTTGAGATTGTGTCTCAAAAAAAAAAAAAAATAATAATCCTAGCACTCTGGGAGGCTGAGGTCAGTGGATTGCCTGAGCTTATAGATTCAAGACCAGCTTGAGCAAGAGCGAGATCCCCATCTCTAAAAAATAGCCAGGCGTTGTGGTGAGCACTTATAGTCCCAGCTACTTGGGAGACTGAAGCAAGAGAATTGCTTGAACCCAAGAGTTAGAGGTTGCTGTGACCAATAATGCCACAGGACATGCTGGTGACAAAGTGAGAGTATCTCAAAAAAATAAAAATTAAAAAAAAAAAAGACTTAAAAGTACAATGCATTGACTCCAAGTATGGTGTTAGGATCTCTTGTGTGTGTGAGACCTATAGTGTATAAGGTAGAAACAGGAACAAAAGAACCTGGTTGAAGCAGGGCGAGGTGGCTCACACCTTTAACCCCAGCACTCTGGGAGGCTGAGGTGGGCGGGTCCCCTGAGCTCATAGGTTCAAGACTGGCCTGAGCCAAATCAAGACCTCATCTCTCTGGCTCGGTGCCTGTAGCTCAAGCAGCTAAGGCGCCAGCCACATACTCCTGAGCTGGTGGGTTCAAATCCAGCCTGGGCCTACCAAACACCAATGATGACTGCAACCGAAAAATGGCCGGGCATTGTGGCGGGTGCCTGTGGTCCCAGCTACTTGGGAGGCTGAGGCAGGAGACTTGCTTGAACCCAGGAGTTGGAGGTTGCTATGAGCTGTGATGCCATGGCACTCTACCAAGGGGGACAGTTTGAGGCTCTGTCTCAAAAAAAAAAAAAAAAAGACCTCATCTCTAAAAATGGCCCGGTGTTGTGGCTGGCACCTGTAGTCCCAGCTACTTGGGAGCCTGAGGCAAGATGATTGCTTGAGCCCATGAGTCTGAGGTTGCCTTGAGTTGTGACACCATAGCACTCTACCGAGGGTGACAAAGTGAGACTCTGTCTCAAAAACAAACAAAAAAAAAACCTGGACTTGTTCTGCAGGATTTGGCATACTGTGGGTTATACTGGTTCTATAATAATATTTTATTTTCGCTTGTCATTTTTTATATTTTGTAGCTGTGAACAGTATTTTCTTTTTCTTTGAAGTTTTTGGCCAGGGCCAGGTTTGAACCCACCACCTCCGGTATATGGGGCCCAAACCCTACTCCTTTGAGTCACAGGTGCCACCCATATTTTGTTTGTTTGTTTGTTTTTTGTTTTTTTGAGACAGAGCCTCAAGCTATTGCCCTGGGTGAAGTGCTATGGCATCACAGCTCACAGCAACCTCCAACTCCTGGGCTCAAGTGAGTCTCCTGCCTCCGCCTCCCAAGTAGCTGGGACTACAGGTCCCCACCACAACACCCAGCTATTTTTTGGTTGCAGCCATCATTGTTGTTTGGCGGACCTGGGCTGGATTTGAACCCACCAGCTTAGGTATATGTGGCTAGTACCTTGGCTGCTTGAGCCACAGGCGCCAAGCCCGCCCATATTTTTATAAGCTCATAATTATGAAACACGTACTATGTGCCAACCCTGTGCTCAGCCTTTACACATATCATCGCATTTTATTCTCACAATAACCTAATTAAGGTCAATAATAGTACACTTCGGCTCAGCACCTGTGGCTCAATTGGCTAAGGCGCCAGCCACATACACCTAAGGTGGCGAGTTCGAATCCCCAGCCCGGGCCCACCAAACAACAATGATGGCTGCAACCAAAAAATGGCCGGGCGTTGTGGCGGGCGCCTGTGGTCCCAGCTACTTGGGAGGCAGAGGCAGGAGA
>CAUYQV010120455.1:0-48163 GCA_963574575.1 Galagoides demidoff
CTCGGAACTCTTAGGCTGTATCCGTGTCTCACACCCACAGTGCACGATGTGCTTGAATCTCACATTTCAGTGGTGCTCTTGCCTGGTTCTCAGTTTGGGGAAAGGAAATGTGTGTGTTAATCAATAATTATCCTCACATTAAGATAACTGTGAAGCAACAGAGAAGCCCTGGAAGAGGGAGAGGGTCTCAGCCAGCCAGAGTGGGGTTGTGCTCAGGAACAGACAAGCCCACCTCAGACACAGGTGCATCTCTGGCACGCAGGGCACTGTGGGCTGTGGGCCCCACTCTTGCTCTCCAGAGCCCGAGTTCATGGAGCAGCTGCCTGCTGGTTGCCAGATAAGAGTCTGGCTCCCTGCACGCTGGTTCTGTAAACTTCTGCCAAGTCACACGCACCTCCACTCCCATCTCATCAGCCAAAGCAAGTCACAGGACAGCACCTACCTTCATGTGGGCGGGAAGGGCTGTGCCCTGCTGGACCCAGAAGCAGAAGGAGCCAGAAGATCGCGAACAGCCCCAGTGACAGCCACGAGATGCCAGCCCCACTGGACTTGGTGCTGTCACTGCTGCTATGCACTGAGGGTTAGAGCTCATGCTGGGGACTGCACGGCTTGTAAGGGGCAGAGGTGGGATTTCAAAGCCAAGTGGCTACAAAGTCCGCCGAGCTGCCTCTGTCTGCTACCTGCATTTGGATTCAGGAATAACTGCATAGCCAGCCAGTGAGAGCACAGACGCAGGGCGAGGAGGCCGCCTGACTTTCTCTGGAATCAGCTCCGTGGTGCGCTGTTATTAGCTCCGTTTCCCGGGTGGAGATGCCTGGCCCCTGGAGCAAACCTGGGAGTATGCAGCTGGTGGGGAGGGGGGTGGGGGGCGGGCGGCACACTCTGTTTGCGTGGTCCCTGGCACCACCTTGTGGTGGTGGCAGGCACTGATGGGAGCTGCTCATGGCGGAGGGCCATCAGACCCAGCATGTTGGACTTTGAACACCACATGACTCGACTCCTTGCCTGTGGCCCAAGGCCCTGAGCATCTGAGGGGGCTCGGCACAGGATGGAAAGGCCCAAGGCAGCCAGGTGTGTGGAAGAGCTCCTGTGGCCAGCCCCTGCCAGCAGCATGTCACTCTGACAGTCACCCCCCTCTGCCATGGGGACAGAGGGCTCCAGGGCCCTCTGAGCACAGACAGGGTCTCTCTTCCTCTCAGAAAAGCAGAATAGGGCTTCATCGTCCACCCCAGGCTATCACCGTGGTGCTGGGCCAGGAAGGGAGCAGCTTCACACACTGATAGCCTGGACTGTCCCCCGGTGACCACTTTAGGACAGGGAGCAGACACAGCCCTCTTGCTGAGATCAGCAAATAAAAGAGACACACCAGGACATGTCCATGGTGCATGGGTGCAGAGAGTGAGGTCCCTCTGCACTGGACAGAGACAGCTGTCACCCATCTGGCAGTCATAGTGACCAGATGGCTGGCCTAAGTGCTTCCCGTGGGTCATCTCCTCCAACCCCAAGGGGTGGGACTGTTCTCCCACTTTACAGATGGGGACACTGAGGCACAGGGATGGTCCCTTACTTCAGGTCAACAGCAGTGAGGGGCCAAGGAACCCTGCTGGCCCTGGGTCTAGACTGCCTGTCTAGGCTGTGGGTGTGGAGCCTCCCGCAGGGGGAGGAGGACCCTCATCTGTGACATTTACCAGTCTTACCATCAGACTTGGGGGCACAAGTGCACTACTGGGGTGTAAGGAGCCTCACATGCCACCAGCTTTGTGCTCCAGCATAGGTCAGCTAGGTACACAAGTTGCCAGGCCACCAGACCTCTCCCCAGGAGCCTGGATGTCTCAGGAGAATCAAGGCAGAAGCACAGCCGTGTCTCTGCCTGGGGCCGGCAGGGACCTTCCCTCCAAACCCTGCCTCCTACCTCCTGGAACAGTAGTGGGAAGAAAACATCCTCTTGGGGCAACTGAGACCGGGCTGGACAAGGCCAGGGCAGAGGGGCAGAGGTTGAAGCTCCCTTTATCTACAGGTCTGAGGGGCACAGACATGACCTCGGCTGCCCCGTGGCCACTTCTGACCTCCCGATTTCAGATGCACATCCTAAGGAAGAGGGGACCCCCCGACCCCAGAAATGAACCTGACCTTTCCCACCACTGTAATTCCAGAAAGAGAGGAAGAACCTCCTTGATTTTATTTTCTAGAATTTTATCTGGACTCCCCCATAGGACCCCTGTCCCCGGGCTCTCTGAGCAGGAAGAGGCCACATCCTCAACAATGCTGGACACCTTTCTGCCACTTTCTCCAGGCAAAAAGGGACCCCACATCAGAAGGGCTACAGCTGGTCGGCCAGCTTTGGGCAGACCCATCTGGTGCCCTTTCAAGGGTGCCCCTTGGGCCCTAGGCCGAGAGCGGGGCCAGTTCCTGAGTTAAAAATTATCTAGAATGTCCAGCTGTCGAATGTCCAGCATTAGACCCAGCTTGGGCCCTCCTGAGTGCAGGTGGCTCCTCCTGTCTTGGGTCTGAGAAGCCTCTGGCAGGGAGGTCTCAGAGAAAAACAAGTCCCCTGCACAGAGCAGGGACACATAATAGGCTGAGATGGCGGTGGAGCATGAACCTGGCTTCCCAGCAGACCCAGCTGAAGGCAGGTCTGGACATAAAGAAATGCCCTTTCTCATGGCCACAGCACCAGTGTCTCCGGGAGACGTCTCACAGCCAGCCCAGCACCAGACGGGTCCTCCCTGCCACTTGCTATACCACTGCTGCTCACACTCAGATAAACAACTATTCTTTTAAGAAGTTTGACCCCCAGAAGAGTTCAGATAAGTCATCAAAATCCTGCTCTTGGAACTAATTTTCCCATTGAAACTCCTGTAGGGCAAGGCTGAGCTTCAGGCCCAGTCAGCTGGCCGCAGGGCCTGGCTTGGGGAAGTCTGATCACATCTCACTGTGACCTTCCCCTTCATGAATGGGTCCCACTGCTAAGAAGACCCAACTGTGTCACAGAAGTCACCACTGGAACCTGGTGCCACCTGCAGGTGCCAGGGCTCTGGGCCCCTCTATCTTTATGGACACTTTCTTGTCCACAGAGTGGGCCAGAGGGGCTGTCTCAGTCCCCAACAGTCTGATGCCAGCAGGCAACGTCGGGTGTCCCAGGCCTGCACCCAGAACTATGGTGACACATGGAGTGTCCGCAGCGGTGCAGAGATGACATCTGCCTCCCAGATAACCCTGAGACTCTGTCAAGGATGTGTCGGGCAGCCGCTGAGAATGCTCTAACTCTGAGCATTCAGATATTGGGGTGCAGGCAGTATCACATGTGTTCAAAGATGGGGAGGGCTCAGAGTCTGCAGAGGTTCTGGGGACCTTGGCAGGACCCCTTGCTTAGGGTCTCATAGTTGAGTAGTAATTAGGGCCCAGTCTAGTACTTGGAAAAGAAGAGAAAATACCAGTAGTGTTGAGCTCTGCCCTCAGCCTGTTAGGGCTCGGGAGTCTCATGCACCAGAAAGGAGGGCTTCCAGAACCTTCCAGAACCCCCACCAAGTGTTGGAGCGTCCAGCCTGGAGGGACGCCTGGCCCAGGCTGAGCCTTTTTGCCTCAGTTTGCACCTCTGCATAGGGAAGGGAGAGGCTGAAGGCGTCCTCCGTCCCAGTGTGGAAAGGGGGTACAGGTGGGGGGCAGCTTGCTGATCATCAGTGGTTTGTGGCTGACAGATCTGAGCTAACTTGAGAAATCTTAATACACAAAAAATAGGAATAACGATGCAGCTGGTCACATGGTGTTTACAGGGGCCAGGCAAGATTCCAACCCTGTCACAGGTGAACTCACCTGACACACCCAACAACTTGTGAGTAGCTATGCCTCGGACCGTACTCCCTCCCATCTGAGACATGCCACCCCCAGCACCTGTGGACGGGACCTTATTAGCAAATAGAGTCTCTGTAGATGTGATCAGGCAAGGATGAGATCGGCCCTAATCCAATGTCGTAAGGAGAAGGCTGGTGAGGATGGAGGTGGAGCTGAAGAGGTGTCCATCTAAGCCCAGGACCACCAAGCACTGCCAGAGGCCTGCGGCTGGGTAGGGACCGGGAGGGTCCTATCCAGACTCTCGGAGGCGGGGCAGCCCTGTGGACACCCACATGTCGGCTTTCTGGCCTCCACAACGAGAAACAAATGGTATGTGTTGTTTTGAGCCATTCAGTTGGTGGCACTTTGTTATGGGGACACTCAGATAGTGGTGACATCACACCCATCCTGCAGATGAGGAAGCAGGCCCAGCAAGGGAAGGGCTGCCCAAGGGAAGCCGTGCACACACGGCTGGCCCACACCCTGCTTTGCTGAAGGGTTTCAGGCTGTACTGGTTCCATGTGGAGGGGAGGGGAGGCCCCTTGTGTCATGGCTGCACCGGTTCTGTGTGGAGGGGAGGGTGGGCACCTGGTGTCACGGCTGTGCTGGTTCCATGAGAGGGGAGGGTGGGTACCTGGTGTCATGGCTGTGCTGGTTCCATATGGGGGGGGAGGTGGGCACTTGGTGTCACGGCTGTGCTGGTCCTGTGGGAGGGGAGGGTGAGCACCTGGTATCACGGCTGTGCTGGTTCCATGAGAGGGGAGGGTGGGTACCTGGTGTCATGGCTGTGCTGGTTCTGTATAGAGGGGGGGGTGGGCACCTGGTGTCACAGCTGTGCTGGTTCTGTGGGAGGGGAGGGTGGGTACCTGGTGTCACAGCTGTGCTGGTTCTGTATAGAGGGGGGGTGGGCACCTGGTGTCACGGCTGTGCTGGTTCTGTGGGAGGGGAGGGTAGGCATCTGGTGTCACAGCTGAGCTGATTTCCTGCAGAGGGCAGGGTGGGCACCTGGTGTCACGGCTGAGCTGGTTTCCCGCAGAGGGCAGGGTGGGCACCTGGCCCTTTCACTGCAGTGGTTCAGGGAGGACCCTTCACCCCTGGGGGTCGTTAGATTGGTAAAATCCCCCAGGGTGGCTGTACAAGGTCTCAGCAGGCCACGTGTCCCAGCAGACAGAAAAAAAAAAAGGACAAAGTTTACCTTTAATTTAGTGAGAGAGATGCTGCTAAAACCCCAAGATTAGACAATGTCCGTGATGAAAAGCTATTTTTAGTCCCTGTGTCTGCCTCGGCTCCTCCCTGGAGAACAACAGACTTGGCTGCTCCCGCCTCCTGGTCCTTATCTCCAATGCAGAATCATTTGGCTCCCACTCCCTGAATGAGAAGTAGCTCCCTGTTGCTCAGAAGGAGCTTGGGACTTCCAGGGTCACCTATCCCTGGTGTTGACCTGCAGATGCCTTAAGGGGCCCGGGAGGGGGAGGGGAGCCCCTTGTAGACTTCTTCCCACCACAGGTGGGATTGGATCAGAGCAGGGTCTCTGGGACCAGGTATGGAGCGAGAGAAAGTCTGACACTGAAGAGATGAACCAGGGACCCTGAAACCCACACTCCCCGACTCATCATGCTGGAGAGGGAGGTGGCCGGGTGGGTACCCAGGGACTGACCAGGGATGAAAGACACAGAATGAAGCTAAGACATGCAGGGGAAGACCTCGTGGTCAGCAGGGCCCGGTGCTCCTGACCCCTTCCTGGCCTTTTGCAGCCCCCTACCCCACAAACGTCTCAGGGTGGGGCCTGGATGCTTTGGGCTGAGGGTTCCTGCCAGCTCTGCCACTGTCCTGACGTTGGAGGTCCCTGCCATCAGAGCCAGGCCACCGAGGGAGGGCACGGTGTCCTGATGCTGTCTGTAGAGAGCCTGGCTCTCCACCCTTTCTGGAGAACTCCTGCTCTGAAGACCAGAGAAAGATGCACCTTGGAACTCCGCACCTCCAAAGTGGGGCCCATGAGGCCCACTGCTCAGCTCAGATGTGACCTCTCCCTGGGCTGTGCTACAGAGTGGTTGGCCATGGTGCGGCCCACTCACAAGGCTGTTTCTAGAACGACAGCTGGTCAGCAGGGAAGATGAATTCACATGTGAATGATACAGCAAGACGAGGACCCTGGGGACTCTGCTCTCAGGTGGCCTTCACACCCCAGTCCCGCTCCACCTGGGCCTCTGCCCCACTCTCTCCATGGCTTACGGGCGCCACCAGGTGGTGGAATGTAGGTACTACCCCCCAATAGGTCAACTTCCACCAAACAGGGAGAGAAAGAAAGAGCTAGTCAGCCCCAAGACCCCTCTAGGAACGCTGAGTTCCTGCAGCCAATCAGTCTATCAATCAATGACACAACCTTGAGAGAGTCACAAATGCAAGCCTCTTACTCAGCTTCCTGTGTGTGTTTCCAACATGCATGAGACCCCGGGTTTGGTGCAGGGGGAGAGGGAGGAAGTGGGAAAGGGGGACTTAAATTTCTTTCGTTTCCCTTCTAAAGAGGAGGATACCCCAATATTCCCTGTCAATTCCCCCTACCCCACAACCCCAGTGAATGGGGGTATTCCTTGGTCCAGCCTCATGCTGGGTCTGAAGTTCTAGGGTGGGGTGCCCCCTGTTGAGTCCCAAGTACCTGACCCACCATGGGAGGTGGCCCCAAGCCCCTCGACTGCTGGCCCACCTGTCCTGCAAGGGGGTGCCCTGGAGGAAGGGGCTAGGTTGCTGCTGTGTATGGGACATCTGATGAGCACAACATCCAGGGGGATACGAGTTTCACCCCCACAGTGGGTTGAATTATGTCCTCCCACCCCCAGAGCGATATGCCTGAGACCTAACCCTCCAAAGCTTACAAATGAGACCTTACTTGGAAAAAGGGTCTCTGCAGGTGTCATCAAGTTAAGGACCTGGAGATGCTGTCACCCTGGGCTGGTCCTGAATCCAATGACTGGGACAGAGAATGGAGAGGCAGATTTGACACAGAAGGCACGGACATGAGACAGCAGGGGCAGACTTTGGAATGACATGTCCATACAAGCCAGGAACTCCGAGGATAGCCTGAAGCCACAGAAGCTGGGAAGGAGGGGAGGGCCCCTCCTTCAGGCCCTCACTGGCACTTTGATCTTAGGCTCTGGCCCCCAGACTATGTGAGTGCTGTTGTCTAAGGCCCCCAACTGCAGTCACTTAGTACTGCAGTCCCAGGAAACTTGTGTGGCCGTCTTACAGGTGACACCTTCCATGTTACCTGGAGAGTGGCCACCTGGGAGTCAGATACCCCAGAAACAGCAGAGCAGGAAATCATCTATGGCCCTCTAGCAGGGGCCCAGGGCCGGGGACAAGAAGGGACCCGGCCTCCTCAGAGGCCACGGTGCCCCAGCACTGCTCCAGGAGAAGGGGGTCTGCAGGGAGGGAGGGAGGGATGGGCCGCCAGGGGAGCGGATCCATTTGGCTGCTGCTCAAATTTAGTCTGCACCTCCTTTGCCAGTGCTAGAAAACAAACGACCTGAGAACCGAATGAAAAATGGTGATTCATTACCCCTGATGTGTGATGATGGCTTAATTATTTTTCTAACTGGGGAGAGATGCTTTCTGACAGCAGGTGCAAATGAATTCTCCACTGTTTTAAGGAGTGATTGGCCCAGGACAGGCGGAAAACTGGAAAACCTAATTAAATCCCAAACCTTGTGAGATAAATGGAGCAGGGAGTTTGTTTGCTTGCTGCTGGCGGGTATTAACGATCCCTGAGAAACCGCAAGGGCTCCCGCTGGAGTGGGCGCAGGGGGCCCCCAACATGGGGGACACAGAGGCAGGAGGAGCCCCGTGGGGTGGCAGGGACCCCCAGATGAGTGGTACACGAAAGGGTGGGCTGGAGGCCTGGATGCTGCCCCAGGGCTATTCTGGCCGCACTTTGTCATCCCTGGCTGTCAGCGTCCTCACCCATAACATGGGAAGCTGAACAATGGGATGACAGGACGGCCACTCTGTGCTGGGCGAGGGCATCAGATTTCAGAGAGCACTTTGGGGTCAGACAGTCCCTGGTCAGTGCTCCTTCTACCGCTGACCTGGTTGTGATTTGTTCAGCCTCCTTGAGCCCCAGCTTTCTCCCTCTGCCACGGGGACGAAAGCAGCACCTACAGCCTGGGTGTCGTGGAACTGCCGAGAACCAAGGCCTGCAGGAGCCTGGTGCACTGGACATGCTCAGCAGGGTCACAACCAGGGAGCAGTAAGGGCCTCCTGTCCACCCTGCTGCTTAAAGGGACGACGCTCCTACCAGAGTGCCTCTAGCCCTCAGCCCCTACTCACCCCAGAAGGGAAGAGACAGCAGCTGGGGGGAACGTCAGCTCCCTCTCCTGTGCATAGAGCCCCAGTCCTATCCCCTTGGGGCTTGTCGAGGGGCAGAGAACAGCAGGACTGGACCCTCCCTTGCTGTCTTTCAGGCTCACCTGCCTAAGGACCTGGCAGTCACCCCTTGGCCTGCCAGGCCGTCCTAGGAGGTCCTCAGCTGGCCAGGCCCACGCCACTGCCCTCCAGCTATGCCCTCTGGGTATAACCAGGTCCCCACAGTAGGGTCTCTGTACAAATTAGAGCAGGGTAGCCCCACCGGGGCTCAGGCTTGGCCCCCAGCCCCAGGTGCATCCATGGATGGACGTCTCTGTCAGGGACACCTGCCACCAGGTAGACGAGCCTGGTTTCCAGACTCTAGGCCTTCCCAGGAACACACCTCCAGCCACGGGCCTCTGACCCACTCCAGCCACTCAGAGTCTCCCGCAGTCTCCAGCCTGAGCCCTGAGCTGGGAACACCCCAGGGGGCTCTGCCTGCCCTCGGGGCATCTGTGCAGGGCAGAGCTGCCCAGACCCCTTCCTCTCCATCTCCTGCCTCACCCCCACCAGGCACACGTTGCAGGATGCTGGTTTATCTACAGTCCCTCCTGCCAAGGCAGAGTCCCGTCCCCACTCTGGTCCAAGGACACAGACTTGGGGAAGGGTGACGGGGAGAGAAGGATCTGGGATAAGCTTCAGGGCTGAGTCCAGGCAGGGAGGCAGGAATCCTCACCACCCAGCCACCCCTCCGGGGCCTGGCAAGGTGCCAGCTGCTCCCTCAGGAGCTGACTCTGTGGACTGAAAGAGTCCACACTTGGGGCATGAGGGATGCCAGGTAACAGAGCCCACAGACATCACCATGCTGGCCTGGGGGGCCTCAGAGGCTCTGAGGTGGACAGCCTCAGTGGGGAGACTGACTCCGCAGGTCCCTACACTGCTGCAGAGCCCTCCATAACCAGATCCCACAGCTGGTCCAAGGATGCTGGGAACACAAAAGGACACAGAGGGCAGCCATGAGAGGTCAAGAAGGACCCAGTGGCTCAGATCTAAGGCCTGGCTCCCCACTCTCCTCCACTGCCCAAGCTGCAGACTCCTGTGGCCGCTGCTCAGACGTCCCCTTTCTTTCCTTCCCCCCCTACGGCCCAAAGCCCAAGTTCCATGTGGTTTCCTCCAATCATTCCACCATGCACTACTCTGCCCTCGGGCCTCCCTCTGCTCAAGAACCATCCATGGCTCCCTGTGGCCTGTTATGTTGAGATTCTGGCCCCACTCTCAGAGCCTCAAAAATCTGGCTCCAACTTATCAAGCCTCTAGTTTCCACCTGTATTTTCTCCAGCCTGGCCCTTATCTGTGCCTGCCCACTGCTCAGACTCCATTCCTACAGTCTCCATGTAGGAAAACCCTCCCACCTGCTCCCCATACCCAGCGGGCTGGGGTGGTCCCCTTCCATCTCTGGAGCCCAGCTGCACCCTACCCTGCACCAGATCTGGCACGTGTGTTATGACCTCCTCACTAGTCTGTAAAACACTAAAAGGCAAGAATCACGGGTGTTCAAAGGAGTTGAACACACACCCCCATCCTGCTCTAGACTCCAGAAAACCTCTGGTCTGCACAGGGTTGTCCCCAAGGCATCTGGTGGATCATGGGTTCCAAACCCACCAGGGCTGTCCAGCACTCACCACCTCCCACTGGCCACCGTGCAGCACCTTCCCCTAGCCTCTCTAAAATAGTCCTTTTTTACAATTAATTTTTCCCCAAACATTTCATCACTAGCATTTCCAAACATACAGAGAAGTCGAAGGAGTTTGAGGATGACGAGGGCAATGCCACTGCTTGGCTTCCCAGAGTCTCCTGCCATCGCCCCATCGCACTGTCCAGCTCTCGCCCCATCCCCATCGAGTGCCGTCCACTCTCACCCCTCCTCCCGCCCATGGTCTGGCTGATTATTTCTGATGACTGTGAAAGTGAGCTGCAGAGTTTGGGCACTTCCCTCTGATGCCTGGGCGTGTTTGTCACTAACTAGAGTCCTCCGTTTGCTTACAATTCCTCCTGTCTTTTGAGATAAAAGTCTCCTGTGGATGGAATGCACACATCTGCCAATGACACAGCCCAGCCGCCCTCACCGCCCCAAAGGCTCACAGGCGCCTTTACCCCCCAGCCCCTGCCAACCACTGTGTAAACACTGTCCTAGCACTAACCAGTCCTGCCTGTTCTGTGTCACTGTTCCCTACGGCTCCTCCCCCACCACGCGTGTCTGGGGCTCACCCACCTCCTCTCACCCACCGCCTGGGCCTCAGCCCTCATTCCCTTTTCTCGGCTGTGTGAAATTCCTAACGTTCCTGCCGACCGGCATCTGCATTCTGTCCACTTCTGGACTCTTATGAATACAGAGCTGCTGTGGATGTTCTCATCTATATCTTTTGGTTACAATTTATTTTGAGGAATTGTTTTCTCATTTTCCACGTGTCTGTGGAGGACGTAAGCCAGGCAGACAAGGGAAGACCCTCTTTCCTCTTATTCTCCCTGCTATGCTGGTGCCGGGACCGGGGCAGACACACCACTGCCCCAGCCCTGACTCCCACCCAGGCTCCCAGGTGTTCCCGACCCTGCCACGTCCAACTGGTCAGCTCTCACAGCCCTTCCTGCCGAGTTCCCTGAACTGTGCCCTCAAGGATACCACCAGCTTCTTCCCTGGGCCGGGCCAGTGGGGTCAAGGCTGTCAACTGCCTGTTGTCCCTCCCACCATTAAATCCCCAATTTAATTCTGATCGATAGGAATTGTGGAAAGGGAGGCATGTCCTGCTGGGGGGTGGGTGATGGACAAGGGTGCCCCGGGATTCCTCTCCTGCCCGCAAACGGGAGGCGGAGGCAGCACGAACACCCTCCCGCCTGATGGCCTCTGAAGGCCCTCCCCAAACCGCACGGAATTAGCTCCAGTGGGTGACAAAATTCGTTCTTGTAATTCTGGGGCAGCTACATATATTTATCTCCCTCCTCGGTGGGAAGGGAAGACACCTAACAACTTGGGGTGTTTCCTGAGTGGCCAGCACTGGGGGGTGGTATCTGGGGGGCACAGAGGAGTGCCCGGTGCTGCCTCCACCCCTGGAGTCCTGTAAGGAGGTACACAAGTTGTCGCAAACATCCAGGGAAGACGTGACCCCTACCTGGGTCTGCGCATACTCATGTGTTTTTAGGGAAAGTAAGAATACAAGTCTTCTGGATGAACAACTAACTCCCTCCATGGCTGGATAAAGGCCTGGGAACCTGCCCTGTTCTAAGTGGATTTCTCTTGCTGAGAGATCAGATAGAAACAGCAATGACTCACAAAGCAAGACGGTAAATCGGGCTCCACCTTTTAGCCAGGAGAGGTGACTGGAGGACAGCAGGCCCCTTGGGCTTGGGGTCATCACTTCCGCAGGGCAGTGGGGACAGGTACCCACTCAAGTGGGCATTGGGGCGCTCAACGTCAAGGAAGAATGCCAGGAGCCCTCTGGGAGGGGGCCTCGTTCTCAGGTCCTTCCCCAGTGAGACAGAAGCAGCAGGGAATCACTCTTCTATTCGTTCCCGTTACACGCATACCTACTGCGTGCCTGGTACCAGGCCAGGGACAAAACTGCAAAAACCTCAAGGAGCTGTGTCTGCAGGGGACATGGGCCCTCACTAGGCTGCCTGAAATGCAGGCCCCAGAGTCAGCTGACCGTGCCCATCCTGCCCCAGCCTTGTGGGCTGTGGGACCCCAGCAAGGTGCTCTGCTGTCAGGGTTCAGCTTCCTCACCTGTGAAATGGGAGTAGCGGGAACAACCCCTGAGGCCCCGGCAGGATTCGCTGTGATGTGGGCTGCACACCTCACTGAATACTTAGCCCTGCTCCCCCTCCCTGTAGCTGCTGCACCCAGGAGGCAAGTTCTACCTGGAGTGTGGCAAGTTGGAGGTGGTGGGAGGAGGACCTCAGTGTTGGTGAGAGACCCTTCTGTAGGTGCGCACCTGGGCATGGGGCAGGTGGGGCCAGGGTGCTGGAGAGCAGCCCACTGGGCAGCCAGCAGCAAGCTCACAGGGGCCTGAGGCCCAGAGCTCTTGCACCTGCGTCCAGCCTGGGCCATCCTCTGGGGCTGGCCAGCAGCCACACACACTGGCTTCCACAGGCAGACGGCTGCTGTCCACCTGGGCCTCAGTGCCCACCAGACCCATCCATGGACAAGTAGCATGGTCTCTGGGGGATCAGGAGATATGAACGGGACTCTGAGGCTGTGCCAGGGGCAGCAGAGGCAGGACAGGACGGGCAGGGGACTCAGCTGCGTTTGGGCCGCTGGATGGAAGCTCCCCGGGCATCCCCCTCGGGCCCTACTCCTGTCTGAATGGGGGTCTTATAGCTGCGTTTCCTAACAAAATGCAAACCAGCAATTGCCTTACTGAAGAATGAGGGGGAAAAATCACTGTAAACAAAATTCCCATCACCATGGAGACTGATAAAAATAGATTGCCCACCCTACCCCTCCTTTCTGGGTAATGTACAGCCGAGTTCCTGCCCACCACATCATTATTACTTTTTAATTATGAATAATTTACTTCTTTCCATAGGAAGATGGATTAACAGACAGAACTTCCCAAAGAAGCCCCCCTTCAGGATGCATTTCAACATGCAAAGGCACGGCTCGCTCCCAGCTGCGGGCTGGCGTGTTAACACCTTCTGCCTTTCCCAGCCTCCTGAGACCAGATGTCTGTCTGTCCACCTGTCCACTTGCCTGCTCCAGGCTCAGGCCGACGACCCAGAGGAGATGGCTTGGCCCCACTGGAGCCAAGGAGTTATAGGAGGGGGCTCAGACCCTCCCCTGCCCTGGGGAGGGCAGGAACACAGTGTGGCCCAGGGAAGGGCTGACATGGCTTGGGTTCCCTCCAGCTGGGAACCGGCAGGCTCTGGTGGCTCTTCACCGAGACAAGTCTGTCCACTTGGCCCCAGCAGCTGCACGTGCCCCCAGCCAGGAGCAGCCTCGCTAGAATAGCTGGGCAGGTGGGAGCCAGGGTGGGAGAGGTAGTCACAGTCTAGGCTCCCCCCACCCCATCCCCAGAAAGCACTGGAGCCTGTGAGTTCCCAGCTGCCAGCTCACACAGCCAACACCCGGGGCTCCAGCCACCACCACACAGGGAGCGGGAAACCCACACTGCAATCTGTGGTGCCAGGCTGCAGTTTCACCTGCAGGGGTCCGAGTCTGTGGAGTTCAAACGTCTTTTTGAGACCATGCAGGAGTGCCATCCACCCAGGGCCACCCTGAGGGCTGTTGGCACCAGGTGCCGAGCAAAGCCCAGTGCAGTAAGAGGGCCCCTTGTGTTCTTCAAGGCCCAGGTGGGTCCCAGGAGCCAAGTCCTGGCTTACGGAGTCCCCACACTAAACCCTCAAGGGCCTTCTTTTGTTCCTCTGGGTCACTCAAGAGCATTGTCGGAGTGATTCCCCCTCTCCATACAGGGAGCAGGGGACAAAGACCAGGGGCCTGGCCCTGTGTCACCTCAGACTGACCCCAGCTGCTGTCAAAGGGCTGGTCGAACCTGGAGGACGCAGACAAAGTGCAGAAGATGCAGACAGTGGGAGAGAAGTGTCTCCTGAGTGAGCAGCACCAAGCTTTCTGAAGCCACAGTGCTGGCCCTGGGCCCCTGGGTGGGCAGCAAGGAGCAAGTCCCCGAGGGATGTGGCTCAGCTGTGGGTCTGCTCTATTCCTGGTGCTCTTTACAGTGGGGTCCCAGAGTGAGGTGGGGTGCAGAGTCTGGGGTGGGCACACGAGGGTCTCCTCCAAGGGTAGCCTATGTGTACTGGCGTCGGGGGAGACAGAGGGACTGCAGGGTCTCTGAGTGTGCTTGCTGCTTCAAGTGCAGACACCCCAAACTCCAGGAGTCTCTTCTCTGTCTCTGGTGCCTGAAGCTTTGGATTCCAGGAGGGGCTTAGAAGTGCTGGCACCTGGCCTCACTCTTGCCCCCTCCCCTTCCTAGCACCTGCTATCAGGACCACACGGTCCTGGTGAGGAGGCCTGCATCCCAGCAGGGCAGGGCCACACACAGGTGCCCTCTGAAGCCAACAGGTGCCACCTGCATGGATGTTGGTACACCTTTTGGTCCAACCTGTGAGCAGCTACCTATATGTAGCCCTCCGGCCAGGGGCTGGAGCCTGGACAGTCCCAGCCTTCAGGGGCCCTCTCCTGGCCCACATGGCTTCGGCTGGGACCCTTGACAAGATGCCCTTTCTTGCTCTGTCCACTGGCAAGCCCACCCCCCCACCCCAGGCTCTTTCCCGAGAAGCTCTCCATCCCTCCTGTCACACACAATTTGTAGCAGGATCCCAATGTCACCACCAGCATCCCCCCCGGCCCCCAAAGACACCTGTTGCTTTCAGCAATATGGTCCTACACTTCTGCTCCAGCCCCTGCAACAGGGAACTACAGAGAGCAGAGGAGAGTATGACTGAGACTGAGACCCTGGGCTGATCCAGGAGCTTTCTGGGAGGAGAGAAGCTGCAGGGGGCAGAGGCCGGTGGGAGGGGCAAGGCTGGCTGTCTTGTGACTTTTAGAATGGAAAGATAGCAACATAAACAGAGAAGTCCCCACAATGAAAGCTGGGAGGCAAATGTGGACCAGAGGGAAGAGCTGTCCTGGGGACTCAGCCTCCCCAGCTCTGCGGGGGGCATTTCCTCCTGGCAGAGCAGAATGAGCAGCCAGGCACTCAGCCAAGAGGGTGGAAAGGGGGACAGGGCTGTGAAGCTGCCCACGTCGCTCCCTGCACGGCTCAGGGAGGACAGGAGAAAGCCCAGCTGGAGGAGCTCCCCAGACCCCGGGGATGCGAGTTTCTCAGCTGCTGTTCCTCTCCAGGCCTGTCAGAGGGGGGAACACTTACTCCCACTCAGGGACACTTCAACTGGAGCTCTCAGGAAGGAGGAGGCGTGGTCCTGTAGTCCTGGGGACATCAGAGAAGATACCCCTGTCCCTGTCATCACCCTTTCCAGGGAGCATCAATGGCTTGGCTTGCCCTGGGTGTTGAAAAGTGGGCATTGCCCAAAACGTCTCTTCCTCAGAGAAACTGACCCACACTGGGCAGAGTCCAGACTCAACAGCCAGGAGGCCACTGCACCCCCATCAGGAAGGCCACCATCAAAACAGGGGAGATGGCAGAAAGTGCCAGGGAGGACACAGAGAGATCGGAGCCCTGTGCATTGCTGGCGGGATGTAAGATGGTGCAAACACTGTGGGAAAGGGTTTATAGTTTTTTTGAAAATTAAACAGGCTTGCCACGTGACCCAGCAATTCCACTCCTGGCTGTAAACCAGAAGCAGGGACTTGAGCAGGTATTTGTATGGCCAGATTCACAGCAGCATTACTCACAACAGCCAGGAGGGGGCAGCAACCCTAGGTAAACAAAATGTGGTCCATGGTGGGTCAGTCCCTCTAATCCATCCATCCGTCTGTTCTGACCCTGCCACAACGTGGACATTACTCAGAGTGAAAGGAACTGGGCTCAAAAGGATAAATACTGGGTGATTCTGCTCGGGTGAGTCCCTGAGTCGTCAGATTCAGGGAGACAAAAAGTAAACTGGGGGGTCCTCGGGGGCAGGGGCCATAGGAGTTGAGTGTTTGAGGGAAGCAAAGAATCAGTTTGGGAAGGTGAGAGAGTTCTGGAGATGGGCGGGGTGCTGCCTGCACGGCAACATGGATGTACCGAACTGCACATTGAAAACGGTTAAGATGGTGAATTTTACGCGTTTTACCGCTGAGTGTGGGAAATGGAGTGTGTTCAAGCCCTGGGCCTCACTGCAGCCGCCTTGGGCACCCGCCCTGTGCATGGGTGTGTGCGTGTGTGTACACATTCTCCACAGTGAGGGTTGGCCAAGTTCTTTCCACATCAAAAGAAAGGTTCTTGCAACTTGACAAAGGATCCACTACCACAGGTGGCCTTGCCATAGGAGGTGCTGGGATGGGAAGGGCGCTCACCGCTGCTCGCCTGGGACAACTGAGTGGCACGTGCATGTGTGCCAGGCGCCTGTCACACACACACAGACCTGCACACTTGGAGGGGGCTGTCTGCTGCAGTCAGTCCCACACCAGCATCCATGCTCTGGGATGTGTCTCTAAGAGAGGAAATCAGAGAGGGATGGGCTAAAACCAGGAGCCGGGCAGGGCCCTACCGAGTGTGTTCAGTGTCCCTGCCCCGGGTCTGGGTGGAAACCCGCTCGGAGAAGGACGTTTGGCAGAGGGGTTCCTGCCCACAAAGCAGGGGAGGGGATGGCCAGGAGGGGCCCAGAGGCTCAGAAGACATGGCGTTCTTCTCTGCTAATGCAGCTCAGGTCAGATGCACCCCAAATGCACCCTTAATGCACAGCAATCGTGCTCACACTCTGCTACACAAACAGCTTTACAAGCCCTGAGTTAGACGAGGGCAATTACGGCTGCAGTGTCCAGGGAGCCCGCCGTCCACTCGAGGGAGGGGGAATCGCACTCCTGATGCCGCAGATTTGCAGGGACACCCCCACGGCAAGTAGTTCCGTGATTTCACTTTTCCTCACGCCACCTCCCGCCTCTGCGGGCTGCCAGGCTGCACGTGTGCGCACACGTGTGTGTCTGTGTTTTCCCCGACATGCTGCTGTGAACGGCCCTTCTGTCGCTTTTGCTGCTAAGATACTTTACCCCTCAGGAGGCCTCTCCCCATGCCAGGTGCCACCAACCTGCCTTCCCATTGTCCTGTGCCAACCCTCCTCCCGAAAATGGCTATAATCAGAGAGATTTCCAGGAAGCCACAGACGCAGCAAAGCCTTAGCACCACCCAGGGCTGCATATTTGCCGGCTCCATGCAGATGTGGGAGGTCAGACTGGAACTGAGCAATGCACAGTGGTGATGTGTGTGTGCGTCTGTGCACCTGCATGCACACGCACAGAACCCAGAGGCACCAGCCTGGGCGCACAGCCGCGTGCACCTCCACCACCTTTAAACAACACAGTCTTGGGGACGCCCTTGGTCTCTGGATCTCAACACCTTCTTCTTTAATGCGGGGAAGTGATACCCACTGCCCACCTGCAAGCCCTCCTCAAGGCACGGTTGTGAAAATCACACGCCAGGAAAAATAAGAAGGCATTTTGGAAAACACAGCACCGAGGATCCAAGGTGCCGTTGCGACTGTGTGATGCTGGCCCCACGGCGTCGGCACCTTCCCTCCGGTGGAATCCTGAGGGCTGTAGTGGGGTAACAGGTGCACCTCCTTTTAGGCAAATCCGATGTTTAAAAAACACCAATTGGCCGATGAGTCACATCCCAAAAGGTTCCCTTGATGTGGAAATGGGAATTTTCTGAGTGCATTTCAAATAGACTGCCATTTTAGAAATACTTGTTTATCTCCAAGTTTCTCAGAACATATGGGCAGCTCCACGCCAGGGACTCCCGAGGAGAGGCGCGTGGGGAGGGAGTGTGAGTCAGCATGCCAGGTGGGCACTGGCCCGAGGTGTCCTCTGGCAGCATCAGGAGTCCCTCTGGGTCTCCTCCCTTCAAGGCCACATCCAGGCTCTGCCCAGCACGTCTCCTGTCCCCAGCCTGCCCAAACCACCCAGGAGAAGAGGCACCAGGGCACCAAGATTCACAGGCAGGGCCTGTTTAATGTCACGTTGATGGACGTGGCTGGCAGGCCCTGGGGATGCCCCCGGGGTCTGGCCAGTGGACTGGGCTCTACCCTCATCCACATTAGGGGGAGAAGCCCACCGAGACCACCCTCGCTCCTGACACCAGCCTCTTTACACAGAGCCCTCTTTACCTTCCAGCCTCCACTTCACTAAGAAACTCCGTGTGGAGCTACCTGCCTGTGGCTGCCAAAGCCAGGCTCTTGGGGATCTTGGGAACCCCAGGGAGCCCCAGCGGGCCTAGGGTCATGGCAAGAAGGTAGGCAGAATGGCCTCCCTGCAACCCCTGCACAAAGCCTCCTTTCCAGGCACCTGCTCCCAGCCAGGCAGGACACTGACTCTTATTCCAACAGTCCTACCACTAGGGAGCCAGGGGCTCCATTGTACAGATGACAAAACTGAGGCTGGGAGAGAGTCGTTACTTGTCAGGGTCTCAGGCCTTGTGAGTAGGAGCCAGGATTTGACTCCAGCTCTGTCAATCTCCAAAATCCAGGAACCCTATGCTTTTTTCTTCTTTCAGGAGGAAGAAGGGGGTTTAGAAATCAAACACAGCCCCTGTGTTCCATATGCCTGTGGTTCTGCTCAGCTGAGCCCTGTACAGGAATGCTCAGCCTTGACTGGGAGGCCTTGACCTCTTGGAATCCAGAAAGGAAAAGGGAGGACAGAGGATGTGGCCTGCACACGCCAGACCATCCTAACGGGAGGCTGCCCAGGTGTGGGACCCTGAGGGTCTCCCTCAGCCCTGCTCTGACGCTGAGCAGTGTCTCCAGCCTTGTGCATCGACCACCGCAGGGGCCGGCTCTGGCTTTGAAGATGACTTCGGAGCGAAGGTATTTCATTTCAACAATAGCACAGGGGCTGGGTTTTACAATAGCAAGAAAGAATCTTAGGAGAGTGAACCTGTCTGAAACACCTTCCAGGGAAAAAAGGAGGCAAGGAAAGAAACGTAAAATAAAGACTGAAACATATTGTGCCTAAAATTCCTCCAACATATGAAGAAATGGAAAACCCACGTCCACACGCAGGGAGTCTTCCCAAAGGAGAGTTTGTTAAATGGTCCTTTTTAGGGTCCTCTTAATCACAAAGGTGATTTCAATATTAAACACGCTCTTGAAAGTACTTTTTTTCCTGAAGAACAAATAGGACGGACGTGGCACAGTGCTCACCGAATAGGATTTTTCATCTGCCGGCACATTCTGCACGAGAGTCGTGGGTGTGAAGTCAGATCTGACGCCCAGGGCTATGGGTTTGGACGCTGCCCGTGGACGCCAGCTCACTGATGCTGTCTTGCCAGACACGTGACTGACAGGTGCCAAAGACAGGAAACTCACCGAGCTTGAGATTTCCCAGATCCAATCAGAAAATCATCCATTACAGTGAGGAATAAAAACACCAGGTCAAGAGTGACCCCACGGTCACGAGCACATGAAAAGGATCTGGGGACCCAGGGCCCAGGCGACAGACACAACCGGCATGAAACGCAAGCAGGTTAAACACGTGGCCCTTCCCCGTCACTCAATGCAGTAATTACGCCCCATAAAGTCCCCTCGGATGCTGGGCTGGTGAATACAGAGCCAGGGCTCCTGGGGGAGCACAGACAAGGCCAGGTTGCCAAGAGCTCTGCCCTCATGTTTTCATCAGCTGGTCAGTGCGTGACCTCGCTGACCAGTGCCCTCTCAGCTGCTCATACCTGCACGGTCAGTGGCACTGAGTGCGTCCACGCCGCTGTGCACCATCGTGACCATCCAGCTCCCGAGCTTTCTCATCTTCCCAAACTGAAGCTCCATCTGGCTGAACACTGTCTCCCACCCTCCCTCCCCAGGCCCGGCACCCCCGGTTCTTCTTTCTGTCTCTGTGAAGGTGCTGACTCTGGGACCTCCCGTAAGTAGAATCATGCAGTATGGTCCTTCTGTGTCTGGCTTACTTCCCTCAGCGTGGTGTCCTCAGGCCCCATCTATGTCACCATGTATCAGGGGACCCCCCTTTTCAAGGCTGTGTAATATTCCACCATCTGGACACAGCGTGTGCTGTTTATTCAGCTGTGTGTTGAAGGACACGCGGGCAGTTTCCACCTCTTGGCTGAGTGAACAATGCCTCTAGGGACACCCATGTGCAAGCGTCCCCCGGAGTCCCTCTTTCACACCGTGGGCCACGTGCCGTGCCATGGGACTGCCGGCCCGGTGCCTTTTGAAATCTTTTCATAGAAACCAGCCCCTATTTAGGGCTTCACTTCCTGCACAAGAGGAACCAGCCTGCTTGGCTCTTGGGGGGTGGGGGAGGATACCCTTGGCTGTCACCGTCAGACACTCCGGCTGGTGGGTCACCTGGAAAGTTCCGGGTGAGTTCATGGGAAGCACAGGCTCATTTTCTGATGGCCACTGATGGCCTTTCATTTGTGTGCAACCTGTTCTATTAAAAAATATTACCTTATTTGTTTGAAGTAGAAATAAAGGACGGTTAATTAATCTGTTAATTATTCTTCCCACCTTCCCACGGGTGCTGGTATTAAAGGCCCAGCATCCCAGATGTGAAGGGAATGGGCCCATTTACTGATGAGAAACCAGGGAGATGCCCCAGGCAGACACAGGAAGAAGAAAAGCCACGTGGTGCAAGCTTTTAACTGGAGACGAGCTAATTCCGTGAGCTCCTCTGAGCAGAACCAGCGGGGCCGTGGGACGAGCACTGTGTCTGGCCAGGCTAGTCCTCCCAGGACTGTGCTTCCGCTCAACAAGGTGACAAATGCAGAAATGTCCTCAGGAAAAACCACGTAGCCCCTGTGGTTTCCTTCCCGCCCACCCTGCCCACACTCTAGCATTAATTAACCAGCCTCGGTCTCCCTCCCTCACAGCACAAACTCCAGGTCACCCCTTCTGGAGGTGATGCCTTCACCCCATTGGTGTTGGTGAGGCCAGCCAGCTCACCTGTGTCACCTGTACCAACGTGACAAGGCCTCTGCAGAGACACAGGTGACACAGAACCTCGCCAGGGCCAGGAAGGCCGGGTCCAGCTGGGAGACACAGTGAGCTCAATGCCCTCTGGCCTTCTACTTGTGGGCGTCCCCTGGAGAGGTCCTGCCGTGTGCCTGGCCAGGGCTCCCCTACCACATTCCACTCCTCCCCCAGTTACCCAGGTTTTTGTGAAAAATATCTGAGTGTGAGGTGTGGCCCCACTGTTCCCGCCCTTGTCACAGGACTCTGCAGCCCCTCCCCACTCCTTGACCTTGGGCTCAGCCGGATGACTTTGAGCAGTGATATGACATGACACACCCAGGCCCTGAGTGTACCCATGCTGTGGAGCGCGGGCCCCCTGAGCCTCTGCCTGGGCTGGGAGGAGAACCTGCCCCGGAGCTGCTGCCCCTGAGCCGGACCAGGTCCATGTGGGCAGGCAGAGCCCAGTCTCCCCTCCCAGGAGCCACGCCCAGCAGGCCCTCGGCTGGAGCAGCGGTTCCCAGCCAGGGCGGCTCTCATCATTCATAGTAGTTACGTTCTAAAAAGTCTCCACCGACACCGAATTAGCAAATACAAAACCACCAGCGTTCCTAGGGGAAATACAGGGGTAGGCTCCCACGGGCCTACAGTCGAGCCTGCCTCGACCCCATCACCCATCAACGCATAACTTGTTTCAAGGGGGTTTCTATTTAGAGACAACTTATGTGACACATATTGTTGCAAAGCAAGTGACATTGGGGACACAGCTAGCGGTGCTGTACGGAGCCATACACATCACGCATCAGAGGAAGTGCTCTAATTCTTCCCATAAGGCACGTGACGGCCTGCTCATGCCTGGGTAACGTGCTCGGGGCGCCAAAGCACAAGCCCCCTCTGAAACACAAACAGACCTCTATAGAGCCCCCGACAAGGGTGCTGTAGAGCAGGGACTAGGATAGGTCGGCTCTGCCTCCCTGCGCTCAGCGGGGGACTCAGTTTTTGCTGCTCTGCTCAGAAGCACCATCAGGATCTAGGGGTCACAAATATGTTCTAGCAAGTAAGTGAATTTGCAAGTATAGTGAAGATCCACCATGTTTGAGGCCATTAATTTGTGGGACACTTTGTTACACAGCAAGAACTGACTGAGAATTGGTGAGGACCCTGGGGACCCCAGCATCCAAGAAGGGCATGTCTAGAATTGCTGTGAACACGAAGCTGAAGCTCACTGGGCACCTCAGGGCCCTTCTGGTCCTACACCCATGTGAAAAATCCCAACGCTGGTCCCCAGGTGGAAACAACAGCCTCGCCCCTCTCCCAGGCAACGCCCCTCTCCCAACCTGAGTGGCATCTGGCTTCGTGTGGGGACTTAGCCATTCTGCATCCCACTCCACATGAAACTGACCTTTAGGGAGAGCTGTGTCTTATGAAGTTTCTTTGACAGGGAGAGAACTTTTGCTCCAGAGATGTGCTTTGGGGCTGTGGGGATCAGGTAGAAGCCAAGCGTGGCTGCCATCCCGGGGAGTGGAATGGGAGTACTCGGTGAAGGACGGTACTTTAAGTCCAAGTTCTAAGGTAAAAGACACATGTGTGTTTGCAGAGAAAAACCAAGGGTTCAAACACTAAGAGCTTGGGTACCTTCCTTTGTGGCCGCGAAACGTTCCCTGGGCGTTACTCAACCTGGGGCTACAACAGTTGGCCCCACTGGCTGTTTCGTGGGCACCAGCATGTCACATCCCCAGCAAGGTGGATAGTGAGTGGCTTTGCCCTGTCTGCTGGTCAACTGGAAGAAACTGATTCTCAGCTCAGAACCTCTGTCCCACTGGGCTGCCTGGGCTCTGGACTCAGGATGCCAGTTCTGCTCTATGTGACGTCGTGACCTCAGGCCAGGGGCTTCCCCTCTCTGTGCCTCCTTGTGCAAGGACCCCCCTTATCAGGGCAAGTTAGGGGTAAATGAGTCCGCTGAGGAAGGTGCCTGGGACGGCACCCTCCGTCCCTGCTCCCAGGGCCCTCCGGCAGGCCGCCGACACACACATTAGCGTGTGCTTGTTACTCCCAGTTATCTCCACACGGGCAGTTCTTTATTGCCGGCACACGGCTTATCCATGACAGCCTTCCAATCCCGAATGTCTCTCTGTCACTTCGAGCAACCCCAGCCACCTCCTCCCACACCCCAGCTCTGTGTACTCAGGGAATGCAAAACAATTTTAACATTGTTCTAAGCCAAACATAATTAGGGAGGTAAATCTATAACAACAGCGAAATCACACGATGCATTCCAAATGTAAGCAAGCGTCAAGGGGGTCAGCGGGGGTCTCGGCAGCCTCCCCCCACCCCGCTCTTTGTACTTACCCCCACCTGCCTGAGCAGCCTGCAGCCCACAGAGAGCAGAGCTGACCTGTGGCTCCCTGGACCCACCAGATACCACATGCTGGGTGGGCACATACAGCAGATGAGTGCTTCTAGAACTGTCAGCGGCCACTAGAAGGCATCTGTGGGCAGCTGTGGGCACTGGTGCTTCGAGGACACATCGGGCACAGGGCCACCTACCTGCAGGACATGTTGGCAGCTGCTCCAAGGCAGGGCTGCAGGACAGACTGGGAAGTGAGGGGTCATTCTGAAGAGTGTGTTTATGTGTATTTGTGTATGTGGGCACACACGAGAGTGTGCAGCTAGGCACAAGGTGTGGCCTTGGGTGTGTCCAAGGGTGAGCAGGGCAGAGAGGAGGCCATGCAGAGGTTCAGAGGCTGGTGGCAGAGGGCAGCCTTGAGTCTGGTACCTTGTGGCCCAAGTGGAGAAGACTCATGAGCCAGGGCTGGGCAGGGAGGACAGATGGGACTCCAGGGAGGAGGCTGAGCCTGAGGCCACCGAGAGCAGGTGGAGGAGTGACAGGCAGATCAGCACACAGGGACAGGGACCAGAATAAAATAGTGCTCGGGAGCCTGGGCCACTCCGAGGGACTCTTGCCCACACTGAGGAACAGGGCCGCCCACTTGTTCTTTACAGCAGGCGGGGTGGAGAAAGGGAAGTGAACATGCCAAGTGCCTCCCACGCACGGCCTTCCGTGGAGCTGACAGAGCTCATTCCAACTCAGGCCTGTCCCCAGCAGGAGCCAGGCCTGGAGCCCTGGGCCTGACCAGCTCCCGCCAGGCCGGAGTAGAGCTGAGGGGTCACTTGGGAAGTGCTTTGACCCCCAGCCCGACTCTCTCAGCTCTGGTGATGTTTTGACCTCCCTCGGATCACCCTTTCTATCCTGGGAGGCCACCCATTGGAGATGAGGTCCCAGGCAGTGAGTCTAAACTGACAATGAAGTCTTAGTTTTGCTCCTGCCTTATTTTTGATTCCAACCCCCCAAGCTGCCCTGACTCCTTTTAGCAGGGACCTTCAGGAGCTCGGGGGTCTCCTGGGGGTCTGCATTTGAGCCTCCCTCTCTTCCCTCTGGATGCCCCACACTGACCCCATCACCAGGCCTGTAGACCCTGGCCACCACTGCCCCCAAGCCCCAACGGCCCACCTGCCAGTCCATAGGGGCCCTTGACCTCCTGTGCTCCATGGGTCCCTCTGCCCACAGCTCTCCCCCTGGAGCTCCTAAAGAGATGATTAGATAAGTAATGAGCACATGGGATGTGGTGGAAGGGAGGCGGGAGGGCCTGTGGCATCTGTAGCCGTGGCTGCCGGGTGGTCTGAGACCCAGGCCCCCAGCTCCAAATCTAGGCTCAGGCATCTCTGGGGACCTCTTGGGCACTTCAGGGTCAGAAGCCCCCCTTCCTGGCCCCAGGCTCTCAAATGTCCCCCCCGCAGGCAGCAGAGCACCTCCTGAGACCTGTGGGCCTGTCGGGGTGGGGGGTTGCAGGAGGTTTGGCTCCTGCCTGATTGCTTTGCCCTTTGGGAATCCAGAAACTAATTCGTCCCTGTGCCCAACACCCCTGTCCTCCTTCAGGAGACATGTGCTCACGTATACAGGCACGCACGTATAGGCACACAGACACACACACATATACTGCACAGGCACACACAGACACATACATGTGCACTGTACGGGCACACACATACAGGCATGCATATACAGGCACACACTGCAGGTGCATACAGGCATACACGGCATGTGTACAGCCACACGCACATACAAGCACACACACGTGCACAGAGGTACACACGCCTCCTGACACCACGCAGGGCTCCAAATGCAGCTGAACTGAATTTCACACACTTTAAACCTGAGTGACCTCCTTCTGTGCTGCAGGTGGGGTCCCTGGGGCCTCTGCACTGCCCCTGAGGTGGGGTCCTGACCCTGCAGGCCCAGCAGGGGTGCTGCCAGTGCTGGTATGTGTCCTGTGTCCCTCCACCCAGCCCTGCCAGCTTCTCCACAATAATAAAAGCAAACATTGAACAAAACCCACTCTGTTTTTCATGGAAGGATCTGGAAGCTTCCTACCCTCCCTCCTCTACAAGATCATAAGATGAGCTGCAGCCCCAGTGTGAGGCTCTGGACTCACAGAGCAGGGGCCTGGACTCACAGAGCAGGGGCCTCTCCTGCTCAGAACACTGTTCTGGTTCTCCTGGATTTCCAGAAACTGGGAGAAAATTCACTCCTCGTGACATCTGCACAGACGGGACTACAAGGCGGTGGGCTCCTCTCCTCTTGGGGCCCCTTCTTTTTTACCCCAGCATGGCACAGGCAGGTAACCTGTACCTTCCACCTACAGTCAGATTCAGGTCCCCTGGGTGCCCACCTCCTCCTCTCCCTTCGGCCATGACCATCCCTGCATTTCCTGCAGAAGGTGAGCCTCAGCAGTGAGGGGAAATGAATTCCAGAGCAAGTATTTGGCCTGTCTGCATTCTAGGCAGGGAGCTGAGGAAACCTCACGCTGCTTCCTCCCCAAACCACCAGCTTCCTTATGAATCCCCTGTCCCCATGATTTTAATTTTATGGTTCACATTTTCTCCCAGCAGAACCCTGGGATGACAAGGTGGAAAGTCGGCCTTGATTAACTGGCCCTCTGGTGCTCAGGCACAGCCTGGCGTGAGAAATGGCAGGAATGAAGCAGAGAGGTACATGGTAATCGGCCCAGCCATAAACCCAGCTCAGATGGGCCCGGGTGATCTGGGACTTGGCAGAGGGGGCGGATGAGGCCGAGGCAGCAGGGAACAGTGGCCGTCCCCACCCCGGCCTGGAAGCCGTGCAGTGGATATTGTTTAAGTAAGATAGAATGGAATCGCTCTATTGTGCCATTGATTTTTAATAAAAACAGGTAACATGCTGCAAATCTCACAGTTACTTCACTTCTCCTCTCCTTTGCCCAGATGTCTGGTAACCTCCCCCAAGGGCTCCATCCACTGCAGTGGCCACGGCTGGTGTCTGGCAGGGGCCCAGGACTGGGAGAGGCCTCCAAGAGGTCTGGTCTCTCTCTGCTCTTTACACATGCACATGCACACACATGCGTATGAACACGCGTGAACATGCTACACACATGTGCGGGCGTGGGCATGCGTGATGGCATCTGCACACATCCCTCTGTGCACGTATGCACGTGCGTAACACATGTGAACGGTAACACGTGTGCACGCGTACTTGTGAACAGTGTGCACACACACGCACGCACTCACCAGACTAGCCACTGAGGAGGGACAAACCAAGTTGGGTCTTCCTGACCCAACTCTACCCATGGTGACCAGGGCAGGTTCCTCCAGAACTTTCCAGGGCAAGGAGGAAGTGTATTTGTGAGGACAGGAAAACAGGCACAGTGTCAGGGAATAGAGGGAGAGGCTGAGAGGTCCACCAGGCAGCCTGAGCCTTCATGCTGGGGTGGAGGTCACTGAGAGGAACTGGCTGGACAGCAGTGGTGGGTACAAGACCACCAGGGAGAACCCAGCCTTTGTCTTAGTCGGTTTTATGAGAATTACTATGGGCAGGTGAGCTCTAATTTGTGGCTGAGCAGGGGTATTTTCCTGTTATCACGCGTTAAGGCACCCACCTGAGCCGTGGGGCCAGCACTGTCCTGTGACAAGCCCACGTTTCCACAGCGTTCCCCATGTTTCCAGAGCATTTTCTAAAATGGTGCCTCCTGTCACTGTCAAATGTCCTGTGCCCTGTGACCACGGAGAGGCAGGTGCCAGCCTCCCCATCCCACCCACAGAGGCTGGAGCACTCCCACCTGCCCTCCCCGCCCACCAGGGCGGCTGCTCTGTGCACCTCCACCAACTCCACCCAGAGCAGCTGCTGCCTCGTGTTCTCATTATCGGCCTTCCCCATTTTTAACCAAGGAGTCTGCAGTGAAATCCCGTTTGGATCCCTGAACCACACCCCCCACACTCCAGCCTCTGAGGTGACGTGACCTGGAGACGGACCTCTGCCCTGCAGCCCCCTACACACAACTGGCTGCTGTGCCCCCTTCCCTGGACCTCACACCACCCGCTGGGGGCAGTGTGCCCCACTGTCAGCACCCACACCTCAGCCTCTGCTCTCAGCCTCGCTTCAGACAAGTAGGCACCTCCTGGTATCCCCACCTCCCCAACCCATAAGAGAGGCCTTAGAGCCCCCTCAAACCCAGTCCCTGCATGGGGAGCTGAGAACAGGCTGCAATTGGGATGCAGGCTGGAAGTGTCCAGGCACAGCTGGCTCCTGCCTGGGTGATGGGAAGCACATGCTGGGAGCTCCAAGGGGCCGCAACGTCCACACTTCAGGACAAAATGCAGATCTAGGTGGGACCTGTAGGCCTTTGAAGAGGATGGAGACAGCGCTGGGAAGGGCCAGCTGGTGGGGATCAGGGAAGAAGGAGGGGTGGGCAGGGCTGGGGCAGGGTCACTTCCCATCCCAGAACTGAAGTTGCCTTCTCTTTCCAGGTCCAGGGAGAATTGAGCCTGGTAGAGTCCCACCCCTCCCGTCTGGCCTGAGGCTCCCATACAGCCATGGGGATGAGTCAGCTGGCGTGGCCCAAAAGAGGCCCCAGTACTCAGCAGCCCCAGGGTACCCTGCGGTAGTGGCTGGCAGGGCCAGGCAGCTCAGCTCCAATCTGTAGTCTCCCCTAAAACAGCCAGCTGTGTGGTGAGGCCCCTCAGAGGCCAACATTGCATGTGAGCAAGAGACAGGCAGTGGCCACCTCAGCCTCCCACGTCACATTCCTGATGAGCACTTGGGGCCTGGCACCCCCAACACTCAGGGCTGTGGGTGATCCTGAGGGGCAAGTCACCTCCGCGTGGTGGACCAGCCTCAGCCCTCCCCATGGTGCCCACCACCAGCTGCAAGGTGGACATCCCCAATCCCTGCCACCTGCCAGGCCATGCGGGCCATGCCAAGGCCTTGCCAAGCCCATACACGTTAGTCTTTATGTACATACACAGACATGCCCCATGCCCAGTCTGATCCATGCACACCTGCTTCTCACACACGGAGAGACCAGCATACACAGAGATACCCACACTCTGCACACACATCCCTCACGCTCACACTCTCTGTGATTCTGCCTCCCCGGCTCCGCACACACATCCCTCACACGCACACTCTCTGATTCTCCCTCCCCGGCTCTGCATACACATCCCTCACGCTCACACTCTCTGTGATTCTGCCTCCCCGGCTCCGCACACGCATCCCTCACGCTCACACTCTCTGTAATTCTGCCTCTCCAGCTCCGCACACACATCCCTCACACGCACACTCTCTGTGATTCTCCCTCCCTGGCTCCACACACACATCCCTCACGCTCACACTCTCTGTGATTCTGCCTCCCCGGATCTGCACACGCATCCCTCACATGCACACTCTCTGTGATTCTCCCTCTCCGGCTCCGCACACTCATCCCTCACACGCACACTCTCTGTGATTCTCCCTCCCCGGCTCTGCACACACATCCCTCACGCGCACACTCTCTGTGATTCTGCCTCTCCGGCTCCGCACACACATCCCTCACGCTCACACTCTCTGTGATTCTCCCTCCCCGGCTCCGCACATGCATCCCTCACGCTCACACTCTCTGTGATTCTGCCTCCCCGGCTCTGCACACACATCCCTCACACGCACACTCTCTGTGATTCTCCCTCCCCGGCTCTGCACACACATCCCTCACACGCACACTCTCTGTGATTCTGCCTCCCCGGCTCCGCACACACATCCCTCACGCTCACACTCTCTGTGATTCTCCCTCTCCGGCTCCGCACACGCATCCCTCACGCTCACACTCTCTGTGATTCTGCCTCTCCGGCTCCGCATACACATCCCTCATGCTCACACTCTTTGTGATTCTCCCTCCCCGGCTCCGCACATGCATCCATCATGGTCACACTCTCTGTGATTCTGTCTCCTGAGTCCCCACCTTCTGTTTGCAGAGCCCAGAAGTACGGATGACCCTCTGGGGTGGCAGTTGGAGGGTCACCCCCCTAACAGGCTGTGGAGAACTCAGAGTAACAACACAAACCTCCCTGGGTCCTCGTGATTCACCAAGACAGCCCTGAGGGCATGGCCTGTACTGACTACTTATCCTCGTGGTGCCCTCCAAGACAGTCCCTGCTGTCACCCTCCCCTTCCCACAGAGGGGAGTTAGGGAAGGGTGCAGGGCCACTGCTCAAACCCCAGCAGGCCCCTTTGTGAGTCTGTTTTCACAAACTCACACCTGGGTAGTTCAGGTGGTCACTTCATGTTCAGTAACTCATTAGGGGACAGAATGAGAGAAGGACAAGCTGAGAGTAATGGCAGGAAAGGAGACTATGGGGCAGCTGAGAGGGCAGCAGGAGAATGGACAGCAGACCAAACGCCCAGGGCAGCCTTCTCTGGCACCTAGGGCTCCACCAATTTCTGTGACCTCAGCAAGGGGACAGGTCAGGGGCCAGTGGGACATGCCCACTCCTATGTCCCATGTGTCACCTGGATTCTGACCAGCGTCTGTCCAGTTAAGACCCATTCTCAGGGCACTCTGAGCTTGACAAGGCCAGGAACAGTTGGGCATCTGCCACCAAGAATGGCCTGTGAGCTTCCTTCACCTGGGCCAAGAAATCTGGGCCCACAGAGTGAAGCTGCTGAGCAAACTGTGCCCCGTCACACGGCGTGTGACTGGGACCCACACATCCAAGCCCTCTGTGCCTTCCCGATCTCCCTCCCCAGCCCTCTGCGTATCCCTAACCCCATGTGCCCAAGGCTGCCCTGGACCCTGCCCAGGTGAGACCCACCTTCTGCAACTTTAGATGTGGCCCAGGCCTGGCCTTTCCCAAACCCTGTACCCAGATTTGAGTTTCACAAGCCTGTATTGCTCCCAGCTAAGAGTGGGTGCAGAGGGGCTCCAGGATAGGTAAAGAACTTGTACAACTGAATTCTAGAACATCTTCTTCACCCCACTAAGAAACCCCACACCCCCACCAGCAGTCGCTGCCAACCCCTCCCTGCCCCCAAGCCTAGGCAGCTACTAATCCGGGTTGGTCTCCAGGACTAGAACGGAATCGCACAGTGTGTAGCCTTTTGTGACTCTTCAAGATCATCCACGGTGCAGCTGGTGTGAGTGCTCAGCTCCTATTGTGTCTGTGCAGCGCTGCCCTGTAGGGACAGGCCACGCTCCATCCATCTTGCCACCGGCTGACGGGCACTGGCTGCTCCCACTCTGAGCATGGTGGTGCATCTGCTGCATGGATGCTCGGGCACTTCTGTCTGTCTCGGGCACATCAGGGAGCACGTTTTCTCCAAGGAGTCCCCCTGCCCAGATGGACACCACGTGAAGCGCTGCCCCAGGGAGCAAAGGATGCAAGAGGAGGCCTGGTGAGGGACCCAAGGGCCTCTGCCAGCTCCCAGCTCTCGGAGAAGGAGACGCTCCTGCCCGGCAGCCTCAGTCACAGGCCTGGAGGGCCTGCCTCTGTTTCCAGGCCATGTGCCAGCTCCCCTCAGGGGGCTTCCTGGAGCCTCAAGGAAGAGCCGATTCCCCCTGCCCTGCTGGATGGCAGGCCCTGACTCAGGGAAAGCAACCCCAAGACCCCCTCTAACAGACGTTCCCCAATGGAGTGAAAAGGCCCAGAATGACATGGCTCTGGAGGTAAATACGGTTCAGAGTTGGCATCCTCAGTGCTGGGTCACTTTGCCGGCCATGCTCCCACTATGGTCACTCATGTGACCACCTACCTCAGCTGCTGGTCGAGGCTGCTTCTCCACTCAGGGGTGTGGGCATTAGGAGCCTGACCCTCTCCCTGGCTGTCCCTGAGGTCTCCTCCAGAGGCAGGAGGAGGACAGTGCACAAAACCTCCCACACTGGTCTCTGAAGTTGGAAGGCAGAGGAGGAGGGCTTGGGAGGGATCCCTGGCACTGGGCTTTGTTGCTTGCATGAAGAACCTGAACATTTAATTACAGTAGTTGCCGAACAAAACATGCTCTGGAGAAGGCTGTGGGGCTTGTCACTTAACCTCTCCTCGTCCCACCCCACGATCCTTCCTCCCCAGAACTGAGAACCCGCTGTCTCCAAGTCTTCTCCCTCGCAGCTCTGGGGCGCACTCTCAGACGGCCTCTGTGAGTCAGCAAGGATTTCCTGCCCTGCACCCCTGCCCACTTGGACGCTCTAGCCCAACCTGCTAACACATGCCATTCAGAAGGCTCCAGCATCTTCTACTCAGAAATATTTTATGATTTTACAACTGCCAATTAACATTAGTGTTCATCAATCGATTAGGATGAATATCCCTACCTGCTTATCGGAACACATGTGCACATGCATGGTTTGAATTTGGCCACCACTCACCCTACGGAGCATCTCCCTTGGGGTGAGGCATCCTAGACGGCAGTTGGCACCAGCTTTGTGCATCAGGGCATGATACAGCCTCAACACGCTGGCACACAGAAAGGCGAGCGCACCTGGGCAGAGCGGCCTCGAGGTCAAGGTGGCGATGGGTGTGTCCCCATGCGCCCATGGCTGGCTCCCTTCCAGCCATTATTCACCAAGGTCAGCGCAATTCCATTATCTAGCCAGCCCGCTGCTAATTAATCACTCATTAGGCTAATCACAGCTATCTCGTTTCCCACCAGGGGGTATGATGTTAGCGCAGTGGAGACGCCAAGCCCCGAACACAGTTAATGAGAGAGCACAAAACCACGGGAGGCTTTCGACACCTGCACACGCGTGCACACACGTGAGCAAGTCAAAGGCACGTGTACGTGGAAACCCACTCAACACCGGCGCTGGACTCAGGGGTGGAGAGCTGCCTCTGGGCACATGGAAGCCACGTGCCGCCTCCCACGGGGGAGAGTCAGGCTGGAGAAAGAGGCCATTTCCAATTTCAAGTCCCATCAGCCCCTTCTCAGGCTGTACTCTGAGACCTCGATGTAGAACCACAGCTACTTTGGGCAAAGGAAGATTAAGAGATAGGGAAGCCTTGGAGGCTGCGAGGACACTCCCTTCAAATATGAAGAGGCGAACTCCATAGCACTGGAATCCCCCTGGGACGGTGGCTCCAGGAAAATCAATAGCCCCCAAATTCCAAGAGGAATTACAAGTTCATCCTAACACAGGCGGCCCCTGACTTATGATGGCTCGACTTACGATCTTGGGCTTATCAGAGTATTAAATGTATTTTTGTTTTAATAATATTTCCACTTAAGACGGGCTTATCTGGATATAACCCATCGTAATTCAAGGAGCATCTTCTGTGGGCCTGAGGAAGGAAGAGGAGTGGAGAGAAGCCATCAGCGCCTCGCCAAGACCCAGCGCGCTGTGCTGAGAAAGAGCGGGACCCGGACCCAGCGGGAACACACGGGGGCTCCCGGAGCAACCCGCCAAGGAAGCAGCTTACTCTAGTCCCAAATGCCTTGTCCAAAAAGACAGATTCCAAGAGGAGAGAAAAAGTTAAACCCTTGCTAAGGAAACTATCCGCGAAGTAAAGCCTACTTTTAGAAAGGCACGACGCGGGCTCTGCTAAATCAGGGTTGGCAGCCATCAATTAGCAGCTGGCGGGCGGACTCTGACCAGCACCGACTCCCCACCCAATTGCTTACCCAAAGCCATGTTTTCCCTCCAGAAGTTTCCACCCACAGATGTGCTGAGCCCTTTCTGTTTCCTGCCTCACTTCACCGGGACCCTCTGTTATCGAAATACGCAATTAGTAGGGTACACAATGATGCTCAGTGTATCATTTGGAAGAAATTAAACCTAAACACTTGGGTAGTAGGTGCAGAAAAATACTTTAGGAAATTTGGTTTTGAAATGTTTTATGCTAATTTATTCAGTTCAGTCAACCCTGAACCCCAGGGACTGTCAGCATTGGTAACAATCACAGGCAGAGACGTGCTGGGAAGAAGTTGTCACCTTTGCCGTGCTCTGAGCCCAGAAGACAGGTGCGTCTGTGTCTCCGCAGCATCCTCTTAAGGACAAAAAGGAGGCTGCGGAGTCTGTCCAAACCTCCCTGGAGGAAAGTCTTCTCACCTTGGCTGTGGCTCAGCAGTTCAGCCTGATCCTGGGGCGAGGCAAACCCTTGAGTCAAAATTAGCAAGAAGGAAAACCATGTCTGTGAGACAAAAAGAACCCGCGAGCCACCTCAGTAAGTCACACTCCAGGGAGAGGGATCGGTGGAGTGCCACCTCGGCACGGGGGTGCCCGAGGTGCAAATCTGGGCTCTGTCACACACTGGCAGTGAGCCCTTGGGGCAGGCCCTTGATGCTCAACAAACCTTTCATTTTATCCTCTGAAAAATGGTGACAATAACAGTACTGACACCATCAGGTCATCATGAGGACTTTAAAAGACCGTGTGCTCGCACGCTAAGCCGGGTCCAGCGCCTGGCACACAGTGAGTGCTTAACCACTGGACACGCTGTCGTGGACACCTCTCTCCATGCCCAGAGTGTACCTGCCCCCCAGGATGGGCACTATCATCCCCCAAATTCCAGAGTGGTGGTGGCCAGCGCCACACAGGGGTCTCAGTCCTGCAGCGCTCAGAGGCCTTTGCGTGACGTTCCCTATGGACATGGCCTTGAAGGATGGGTAGGATTTTGACTGGGTGAGATTAAGGAGAAGGAAGTTGGCAGATGGCGCAGGGCATCTGAAGCACAGAGCGGGCATGTGGGATGTTTGAGAAGGAAAGAGGAAGTGAGATGGAAAGGCTGGTTTGAGTCAGCTCATCCCCAAAGCGGGGAACCTAAGTTTTCAGAGAGTGGGGCTGTGAGCTCGGCTGGGCGATCAGGAGTGTAGAATGGGCGCCATATCTGTCCCTAAACTTTGCCACAGGGGAAGGCAAGGGTCCTGGTGGGAGGGAGAGATGGATGGCTTTGCTCTGGGCATACACTCCAACACAGACAGATGACGAGGTTCCACCAGGTCATCACACCCAGTTGTCTCTGGCCAGACAGCGGCTCAGAAGTGGATGTGGGTCGGTCCCTGCTCAGGCAGCGGCCGTGGACTCTGCCTTCCTCAGGGAGACCTCCCCGTCCCCCCTGGCGTCTGGCACACAGGAGGGCAGTCACGCAGAGCTGCAGGTGTGAGCAGGCTCATAAAATTCACAGCTGGAGGAGAGAAGAGGCTCAAGCTCCCCTTGGGGGTGGGAAGTTGTCCCTGGCTGGAGGGTGTGGAAGAGGGAAGTGAGGGTGGAGGGAGGAGAGCAGGGCACAGACAGGGTTACAGGTCGGAGGAAGAGGGCTCCAGGAAACGTGAAGCCATGGCAGGGACGAAGGAGAGGCTGCAACTTGAGGCCAAAGCCTCCACCAACCACGAGCACCCAGCCCCAGCCGGGGAGCAGGATAGGGGACAGCAGGAGTCAGCAAGGGAGGGCGCAGTGGGCTCAAGGCTCCACAGCTTTGAGGGGCACAGGAGGGCCCTGGGCCAGCAGAGGGGCAGCAGCACAGCGGGGTCCTCTACCTGGGCAATATCTTTCCCACTCTGCCCACTGAGGAGACAGGTAAGTAGCTTCATCCCTCTGGGTCACAGTTTCCCCATCTGTAAAATGGGGGTGATAACAGGACCTCCCTCATGGAGTTGCTCTAAGGATCCACTGAGCGGCTTCCGCACCAGTCCCCAGCCCAGGGTCAGAGTGATGTGTCCCTTACATAAAGCCAGGATAGGACACTAGTACCCATGTCACTCCACACACATGGCACTAGAGCCAAAGAGCTTGAGGCAGCCCAGTCCAGGCCCAGAGGGCATGTTGGCCACATGCCATGTCAAGAGGGACCCCAGAGAATGGACTGTTCTGGGCCATCCAGGCAACAGCTTCGTCCCATCCTGACAGAGGAAGCCACATGGCCCCAGGGAGAGTGTAGGGCTGGGGGCATCTCAGCAAGACCCCTCCCTCCTCTTGTCAGAAGATGAGGCCACTGGCCCTGAGTGACTGGCTCAGTGGTAATACTGGAGGGACAGGGCCAAACCTCCTGGCACCTCTTGGGATAGTCTAAAGGGAGCCAGTGGGAAGCAGGATGTCAACCAGGGCCCTGACAGCAGAGAGGAGTGGGCTGCACCTGGAAGGGATCTGGGGAGAGGAGCCAGAAGCTCCAGGTAGGAATATGCAGCCATGTGTGGGTGTGTGTGGGTGTGTGATGTGTGTGCAGGAGTGAGGGGGCGTGTGCAGACCCGTGTGGGTGTGCGATGTGTGTGCAGAAGTGAGGGGGCGTGTGCAGACCCGTGTGAGTGTGTGATGTGTTGCAGAAGCGAGGGGGCGTGTGCAGACCCGTGTGGGTGTGCGATGTGTTGCAGAAGCGAGGGGGCGTATGCAGACCCGTGTGGGTGTGCGATGTGTGTGCAGAAGCGAGGGGACATGTGCAGACCTGTGTGAGTGTGTGATGTGTGTGCAGGAGTGAGGGGGCGTGTGCAGACCTTTGTGGGTGTATTGGCTGGTGCAGGTGTGTGTTGCGTGTGTAGTGTGTGTCCCCATGTCCCCATCCACATCTCCCCCTTGGTCCTGGGAGAGGCCCTGGGCTGCTGTCCCTCTGAGAGGCCTGAGGCTGGTGAGCCTTGCCCAGGCACCTTGGGGTGACACCTGCTCCCCATTCTGCCCACTCTCCTGAGCCCACACACAAAGCTGCAGGCTCATAGCAGGCATCGGGGGCTCTCAGTTGTGTTGATTATGGGGGTAGGAAGCCAGTGGCCTAGTGTCTGGGAGCCCTACTCCCTGCTCATGGAGCCTGTGGGCATCCCTAGCCCGTGGTAGTCAGCAGGCAGCAGCCCTGAGGTGGTACTGGGCACCGGCAGCCCCTCCTGGCAAGTCCAGAAGCATCTTTGGCAACAATCTGTGCAGGAAACATCCTCCCAACAAGGGCGTTGGGGAGGATGCCAGGGGAGGTGATGACCCCCAGCTCAGCTCCCGCCCTCATGCACCTCTCCCCAGGGTGCAGGAACCTGCTCCCACCCCACTGACTCCCAGGCCAGGGCACATCAGCCTTCGGTCCTCGGGCACCTCTCCCCAGGGTGCAGGAACCTGCTCCCACCCCGCTGACTCCCAGGCCAGGGCCCGTCACCCTCCCGCCATTGGGCACCTCTCAGGCCTTTCTCCCAGCTCATCCCAAAGGCAGCTGCTGTGAAGTCTGATCACCCAGCATCTGCCCTGTCACACAGGGGGAAGTGGGAGTCGGGTGAAGGATCAAAGGCCCAGAGGCGGTAAGTGTCCTGCCCCAGGTCACACAGCTCCCCGCCCTGGGGCTCCCGTACCCACTGGAAGCAGCCATAGCCATATTCTGGCAGGAAAGATTGGAGGATGCCAGGGAGAGCCAGGTCTCAGCAATGGCTGAGGTGATGACAGAGCCTCCCCCATCATGGTTCCTCGGCACCTGGGGCCTGGGCCTCGCCAGGACACCCTTTGAGACACGTCCCCCTGTACTCACTACTGCAGGTCTGCCCTGGAGCCAGCCATGTGCCCGCAGCCTGAATGGACAGCCAGGCAGCACACCCAGGAGCCCTGCTCTAGGGGTAGACATGGGGTGGTCCTCAGAGACCGGCTGTAGAGTGACCAGAAAGCACTGAGCACGTCAGGTCACAGCTGAGTGGGGAGCCTGGGGAGGGATTTGGGAAGTGGGGGCCAGGAAGAAACTGCCACCTGCCAGGATTCACATCCAGCCCAGGGCCTCTGAGCCTATGCTCGGCCCGACTTCTTCCCAGGAGAGACCCTGGTGTGTCAGGCAGAGTCTGAGGAAACTGAAGGTGGAAACTGGGGGGCCCCAGAGCAGCTGTCCAGGCCCAGAATGACCCTGGGCCCTAGAGGGAGGCTCCACGGGGTACATGGCACCGCTGAGTGGATGCAGGTGGGGGGAGCGGTATGGTGTGCATGCACATTCACACGACACACTCAGGTCACACTCACACCAGCACACCCCCACTCACATCCAGACACTGGCGTTCAGAGTGGCATGTTCGCACACCCACATAGACACACCTGCTGTGCAGTCACACACACTTCCACAAGGCCACATGCACAGAGACGCATGCTGCCGCACGCCCACTCACAGTATCACACATTTACACACGCACACCAACGCCCATTCACACACTCACACTCAGACGTGGCCACGTGCTCGCACGCTCACTGTCACACGCTTGTGCAAATGGTGCCGTAACCACAGCCTGACACCCTGTGCCCAGTCTCTCCTGGGGGTGACCAGGCGTCCAGGCGCCAGTGCCACACCAGCCTCTTCAGCATCATATTAATCCTGTTCCAACCCAGATCCCAGGGACAGCCCCCTCCCAGCCCTGACACCCCCAGACATCACTGTGTGTCCGTAGCGCTGGGAATCAGCCCTGGAGAGGGCCCTAACCCTTCTCCTCTGGACACTGCTGGGGGTTCCTAACTGGTCCCGCTGCCTCTGACCTAGTTCCTTCCCATCCTTTGCCAGAGTATTCTTTTAAAATATTAATCAGGGAATTTCAGAAATGCCATGATTTTATAAAGACGCAAACTTCATCCAGGAATTAAGCTGAATTCATCTTCACACAACAGCAAGAAGCCTGTCCTGAGCCAGGCCACACCCTTCCCTTGCTGACAAACCCTGACAGCTCCCATCACACCCGAGATTTCCTGACCCCCTCCACCCCCCCCCACCCCCCAGGGCCCTGTGTGGCTGCCTCTGCTCACTCGGGGCTGTCATCCTAGTCCCTGCCGGGTCTTTTTCAAACACAAGCACATTGCTGAAGAGGTCTCTGCACCGCCCCAGCCCAGCCCTTTGCACAGGGCTGCCCCCTAAGCTTTCTGCCCCTCCACTCACACCCACATCCTTTACAGTCCCGCCAGTGACACATATGTAATTGTACCTGTGGTTACAGGAAAGGCCAATGTAGACAAGAAGCATGTAGATGCCGAGGGTGACGGCCTGGGAGACGGGGTGCCACACACAGGCACAGAGATGGGTTAAGGGCCTCCTGAGAGCACAGCCGCCCCACTTTCTGGCTCCCTGTGCCCAACACCCTGCTCCACAGCTGGCATAGGCTGGGCCCTCCTTATGCTTTCTGGATGGATGGATGGACAGATGGGTAGGTAGATGGATGGATAGATGGATGGACGGATGGATGAGGGTCTGGGAGCCCTGGAAAGCAGTGGACAAGAAACTGCCCTGGAAACACAGACTGGAACCGGTACCTTTCACCTGTGCAGCGTGAGCCTCTGCTCCTCTCTGGGGTGTCCAGGGAGGAGGGGAAGTTTCACCACAGCCCATGAGTGGGAGATGGCCTTTCTAATCTCTGCAAATGTCATCGACTTCCAGAGATCTGTGAGGACACCCAGCCTGGACACGTGGCTGCTAACTTCTTCTAACATGCCATTAAGTCCTTCTCAATGTCAGTGACTCTTCCCGTGAAGGCTGTGGGCAGCACTTGGAAACAGACACCACGAGGCCTGGGTCTCCACGGCAGTCAGGGCCACCCTCTAACCTCAGGACAGTGGCAGTGCAGGTGGGGAGAACGACAGCTGCTCTCCGCTCCTGAACCACACACAGACAACAAATGCGTAGTGAGCCAGCGGGCTCTGATGATGGCCCTGTCAAGCTCCCAGACAAAAAACCAGGAGGTCCCTGCCCTGAGGAGGTGGGGTCCAGACTGTGGAGACCCAGGGACACACCTGTGACACAGCAGTGCACGTGGATACACGACGCGGTTTCTCAGAGCAGAGGCTCAATGTGACGGCATGAAGAGGGACCCTCAAGACCCCCCACCTGCCAGAAAACACAATGGGTGGGGACCAGAGGTCCAGGGCACAGCCTCATCTAGGCAGAGCAGCACACATGCCCACAGTCACACCAGCGGCCAGGACTCTGCTCAGGGCCGGGCCCTGGGATGACAGGGAAGCCCCAGACACTGAGCCTCCCCGGGTGGGAAACAGCAGGCAGCGGGCAGGGACAGGGGTAGCAAGGGGCCCGCCTGCCAGGCCCTAGCAGGCCGAGTCGTGGAGGGGTCAGGGTGCCCAGCCACCCTTAATGGGGCTCTCCCACCTGACTCATATGCTCTGAAGCTGTTAGAGCCCTATTTTTGTGTTTAACTTTTTATTCAGAAATAATTACAGCTGCACCAGGAGGGACCGGGGACTGTGCAGGGAGGTCCCTGCGCCCTTCACCCGGCCTCCCAAGGTCGGCATCACGCACAACGGCACCACAACATGGCCCATAGAAGCTGGGAGCCGGCCCTGGCACAGTACACAGGGCTTATTCAGATTCACTCGTGACACACACACTGTGGCATGTGTGTATGTGTGTCTGTCTGTGCACACACAACTGTGCCTCTGTGTGTGTATATCTCTGTGCATGCAGGGGTGTATGTGTCTGTGTGTGCACCCAGGTATGCCTGTGTGTCTCTGTGTGTCTGTGTGTGTGTCTCTATGCATGCAGGTGTGTGTGTGTCTGTGTGTGCACCCAGGTATGCCTGTGTGTCTCTGTGTGTCTGTGTGTGTGTATGTCTCTGTGCATGCAGGGGTGTGTGTGTCTGTGTGTGCACCCAGGTATGCCTGTGTGTCTCTGTGTGTCTCTGTGTGTGTATGTCTCTGTGCATGCAGGGGTGTGTGTGTCTGTGTGTGCACACACAGGTGTGCCTGTGTGTCTTTGTGTGTCTGTGTGTGTGTATGTCTGTGTACATGCAGGGGTGTGTGTGTGTGTGTGTGTCTGTGTGTGCACCCAGGTGTGCTGATGTGTCTCTATGTGTCTATGTGTGTCTCGGTGTCTCTGCGTACACAGCCAGGTGTGCCTGTGTGTGTGTATGTCTGTGTGTATGCAGGGGTGTGTGTGTCGGTGTGCTGATGTGTCTCTGTGTCTCTGTGTGTGCACCCAGGTGTGCCTGTGTGTGTGTATGTCTGTGTGTATGCAGGGGTGAGTGTGTGTGTCTGTGTGCACCCAGGTGTGCTGACGTGTCTCTGTGTCTCTGTGTGCACACCCAGGTGTGCCTGTATGTGTGTATGTCTGTGTGTATGCAGGGGTGGGTGTGTGTCTGTGTGCACCCAGGTGTACTGATGTGTCTCTGTGTGTCTGTGTGTGCACCCAGGTGTGCCTGTGTGTCTCTGTGTGCACACACAGGTGTGCCTGTGTGCATAACTCTTTGCCTTTTTATTACACTAGCAGCATTGTGTAACCATGACCACAATCATGACACAGAACTGTTGGCACCGCCTGACCCCTCTCAAGACCAGGGCCTAACCGCCTGGGTTTTGTTTTGTTTTCTGAGAACTAAGAATCATCACATGGAGAAAGTGAGCCCCTCGCCGCACAGGGGCAGCACAGCCTGGCTGCTGCCAAAGTCTCTGAATGTAGAAATGTACTGGTGTCCAGGGAGGGGATCGGGACACAGACATTGAAGCCACTTGTCCCTGGGGTGGAGTGCCAGCCAAGAGTGGTCACCAGCCTTCTCTCCTATTCCCACATCCACACCCCCCACCTCTCTGGTGCACAGCTGTGGCTTCCTCAGCACTGCCCCTCTCCTTGTCTCTCAAAGCAGTGAGACAGTGTGATGTAAGAGACACAGGAAGCTGGGGCGACCCACCTACGCAGAGTGTGGAGTGAGGGGGTGGCCTACCCACCCTCAGGGAAGACTGCACCCTCCTCAGAGTCTCCCTGTGGCCAAAAGTGGGGTCCAGGGCTGTCCTGGAGCAGTCCACAGGCCCAGGCAGCTCTGAGTGCTCAGGGACAATGGCAATACCACTCTGTCACCCAACGGGGGTACAGGGGGGCTGCTGCTCTTCCACCAGCTTGTCTTGGCCTCAGGGGAGGTGCTGAGGAGGAGGATACGCTGAGCTCTTGGGACTTTGTCCCTGCCCACCCTCTGAAGCTGGGGCATTTCCCTCCAGGGCGAGGGAAGTCCTGGGGAACCCGGCGTGGACAGATGGCACAGAGCTCAGCAGGGCTGATGGCACTGGGCAGTGCCCTGCTCTGGAGAGGAAGGGGGTGCCAAGGAGCAGGTGGTGCTCCAGGCTGGAGGGCACCAGGGGAAGGATCAGGTCACTGTGGGCCGCTGAGCATCCCTGTAGAGGTCAAGTCCATGGCCCCCAGCCCACAAATCCTGGAGACTCCCCAGCCTACCTGGAAGCTGGCCACATTCCTAAAGGCTGAGATCAAGTCCCCCAACACAGTGGTGGGGATCAGCAAGGAGGGAGATTTAAGGGTCAGAAACAGCACCCCAGGGCACGGCTTCATTTCCTCATTCACCACACAACCCTGAGTGCCAGAACCCTCCCTCCAAATGCCAACCCCTCATGGCATTCAAACGCCCATTGGTGGGTGAACGGATAAGCCTGGTGTGGCTCAGTTACAGAAAAGGAGGAGGAGCTGACATGTGCCACGAGGTGCCACATGGGACAGATGTGATCCCAGTTGTGTAAATGTCCAGAATAGGCAGCTCCACAGAGATAGAAAACATGGTCACATCTGCCAGGGGCCACGGCCGGAATGGGGAGTGGCCAGTCCTGGGGTCGGGTTTCCTTCCGGGCTGAGAATGTTCTGGAACTAAAAGAGGTGCTGCTCCCACACATGGCGAGCATACGAGATGCCACCGAATCCCACACCTTGAAGTGATTTATAGCTCATCTTAGGTTGTGTAAATTTTACCTCAATGTTTAAAATACTGGCTCCTCTCTGCCTCTTCTGCTCCCACTTAAGGGCAGAGTTCTGCCCTCGTCAGCCCGACTCCAGCAGCAGCTCCATAACTGGCCCCAGTCCAAGGTCCACCGCAGCACCACGGTCAGCTCCCCAATACCAGCCTCGACGGGTCTGGACCCCCTCCCTTCTGCGGTACACAGGACTGCTGTGGCCAGGGCCCGCAGCCCAGCCTCATGCCCGCGCCCCACTGCCCTGCCGCCCTCGCTCCACTTCAGCCAGTCGCACCCCTAGGGCTTGCTGTGTCCCCCAAAGTCTATGTGTTGGAAACAACTTCCAGTGCCAGCATTGCCAGGTGGGGCCTAGTGAGAGGTTAGGTCGTAGCTGTCATGGGAGTGGACTTGTAATAAGGATGACCGCAGCCCCCTCTGGCTCTCTGGCTGTCTCACACCCCCCTGCCCATCCAACTCCTGCTATAGGATGATGCGGCATGAAGACATCCCAGACATCACACTCACGGGCTCTCAGCCTCCAGGACCAAGGGCTAGATGCACATCTCTCACCTATGAATTACCCAGCCCGTGCTGCTCTACTACAGTGACCCAGACAGACCAAGACAGTGCCCTTTCTTTCCTCCAGGCTCTGTTCTGGCTGTAGTTCTCTGCTCACCAATTCTTTCCAGAATCTCCTATGCACCCTTCAAAACCCAGTTCAAAAGCCCTTCTGTTGGGCCCCCAAAGCGTTCGTTCTGCCTCTGTCAGTGTAGCCCTCGCCAGGCAGGGAGGATAAGCTGCAGGGCGTCTGTCTCCTGCAACCATCAGCACTGGGGGAGGAAGTGTGCCGCAGCCATTGGGATCCCCAGCTCTGGGGGAGGAAGTGTGCCGCGGCCATTGGGATCCCCATGCCCAGTGTGACAACTGACACACATCTTCACTCACAAATACAGCTGGAGGCTACAGATTCAGTGAGGAATGAGTGAAAGGGGCTGAGCCGTGAGGACCTCCCCCTGCCTCAGGGAATATTCTCTTCTCACTCAGAATCTTTCTGTCCCTTTTCCAAACACCTTACACTGGTGCTCTGCCTCCTGGGACAGCACATTGAGCCTCTTAGATGGGGAAGGATGGTGGTGGAGAGGACCTGTCTGCAGCCATAGCTCCACTTTTGAGCTCTGACAGCATTTCTCGGTGGAGCCATGTCATTTAACAACCACAGACCACATCAACCTCCTTATACCCTCCACACCCTGGGAGTGTCCCCTGCTGAGCACCGGGCCTTGGCACCTGGCTGTCACTCCCCACGGCAGGCACCCCTTGCTACAGTGAGTTGAATGGTGACCCCCAAAAGCTCAGGAAATTGGTTGTAAGCAGATGTTAATTTGATACGGATCTTGAGCTGAACTCAGCCTGTATGATCACGGCCCCCAGTCCAATGCCCAGTATCTTTACTAGACAGAGGAGAGGGCCACAAGCAGAGATCGGAGTGATACAGCCAAGGTCACGGGACACCAAGAAGCCGCAAGGCCAGGAAAGATTCTTCCTCAGAGCCTCCAGAAGAAATCAATCCTGCCGACACCTTGATTTCTCACTTCTGGCCTCCAGATTTGCGCCAGAATAGATTTCTGTTGTTTTAAGCCAGCAAGACACCGGTGATTGTTGTGGGAGCCCTGGGAAATGAACCTGCTTGCTAATATACCAAAGCACTGACTCGTCCCGTCTGCCTCTCCATCTCCATCTCTTACTGCCACCAAGTCCCAAGCTCCTAGGACAGTGCCCAGTGCACAGGAAGTGGCCAAGAAGGGGTCGTTAGATGAGGGGATGACGTGATAACGACACTCACAGGCTGCCTGAGTCTGATCCCTGCCTCCCACTGACACTCTGACAGCGGACAGGGCACTCGCCCCTCAGGGGCTCAGGACCCTCTTCTGTACCATGGGAACACCACCACCACCCCAGGGAGTGTTGTAAGGACCAGGCACTGAGAAGGCTTGTGTGGCGTCTGCTATGCGTGAGCACTCACGTCTGAGATGCTAGATGGGGCCTCTCAAGAATAAATTAACAGTGGGCTCAGCTGGGAGTACTTTTGCCCCCCAGGGGACATTTGTCAGTGTCCAGAGACATTACTGGCTTAGAGGAGGGGAAGCTACTGGCCTCCGGTGGGGAAGCCCAGAGGCCGCCCAGGTTCCTGCAGGACAGGTCCTGGGAATAGAGAGTCGGCCAAGCCGACGTTCCCGTAGCACCAAGGCTGAGAAGACCTGATGTCGAGTAAAGCTTCCTGGAGAGAGACACAGGACATCAGGACAAAATGAAGTCACAGATGCACAGTCACAGCAGTGGGAGGCGTGTGCACACGTCTGCGTGTCCTGCCACTGACCGTCACACTGTAAACTCCCCAAGAACGTCTCCAGCCCAGAGACCAGGGTCATCTGATGTCCACTTTGGGGACATTCAGCCCAAGCTGCTCCCAGGTGGAGAAGAGAAGGCAGGAGAAGCTGCTCTTATTAATTTGCTATCGCTCTTTGTCACTGCCCTACCACCTCCAGGGCCACCAGAAGCAGCACTGACAGTTCCTGGGCCTGGTCTGCAAAAACCAGCTCCCCCCGGGCCTAACCCTAAGCCTCTGGAAATGGCCAATTATGGGGAACTTGACTGCTGCGTCTCTGGACACAGACCAGGAAATCCAGATGGGACGACGCAGGACCACGCAGGCTCCTTGCGCTCGGCAGCGAGGTTTCTGCAAGATACAGCCACACCCTGAAACCTGCACTCCACTGACACCATCAAGAAGCCCAGTCTGTTTCTTCCTCCTAGACATTCCCGACGTGGTGGGCAAGTCGCCGGGAAGGCCTTTCGGGGAAACATGGACAACTCAGAGCAACGGGGAAGGTGTGTGTGTCCGGGACGGGCCTGTGCACCTGCCCAGAGAGCCATCCAGCAAATCCACCAGCCAGGGAAGGTGCCCGTTGAGACCGAGCCTGGGCCCAGCATGCCACTTACATCCGGCCCCAGAGGAAGGATACTGGGCACATCTGCGGGGTGGCTGGAGAACGGGCGACAGAATCCCCCGCAGACATCTGTCCGCGGAAGGAACGTGCAGCAGACACTGGGGGGAAGTGAGGGGAGGCGACTCTTTTTATAGCAAGTGAGCAAACAAATAAACTGTTTTGCTTTAAGAAGCCAAAAAGGGAAAAAGAAAAAGAATATGTTTCTGCCACTGGGAGAGCTCAGGAAGAGCCATCCTGCTTGGCCAAGGGGAAAGGGTCAAGGTGCCAGGCCCACCAAGGCCAGCTCCCCATCCCCCATATCCTTGGCAGGCAGTAGAGACCCAGGCCAGCCCATGCCACACGGGTGCTGCCCATGTACCACTGGCTTGGGCTGGCCCTGTGTGTGAGTGGCTCTCACTCCTTGCAAAGCCTGGGGAATTCTGCTGGAAGAGATGGCTGGTAAGCAGGTACTGGGACATGGCCCTGGCTCCGAGCCCCTGCCTACCATGCTGCCCCGGGGACCTGAGGTCTCAGCCTTCCAGTAGGTTGAGTGGAAGTCAAGGACTGCAGGCCTTGAGATATCCCCTTGCCCCCCATCTCCTTCCCCCAGCCCTCTCCTTCCTCCTCCTCTGGTCCTCAGACCCGCAAGCCAATGGAACGTGCCACGACCCTGGGTTGCAGGGGTGGCCTGCCCTCGCCCGGCCCAGAGCTGGCGCTGTGCATCCAGCTCAGATCTCCCTTTGTTCAGGCCTCACAGAAGCCAGAGCTGTTCGTCACAGAGAACAGCTCCATCCCATAATAAACAGCATGAACTATTTATAACCCTGAAAACATCTTTATTATTATTTTTCTTCCCTCCAGAAACAATCTCACACGATCCTGTTAAGTACACACCACTGAGGACTGGAGGGCCGGGGGCCGGGGCCGCTTCCCCCGGCCCTGCCCGGCGAGCAGATGGCGGGGTGGGCGTTAGGTACCAGCCTCCTGGCAATCCGAACATCTGTTCCCGTTAGAAAATGCTAATTGCCATCAATCAGGACAGCACCTACCCACATTTACATGCAAGCGCACATGCAGAAAAAAAAAAAAAAAACATCTAAATTTCTCCAAGTGCAGCTCTCCCTGCATGCTAACTAGCCAGGGCCAGCTCCGGATCCAGAAGGCTCCAGCCAGGGCCGGTCTCAGAGTCACTCAGGGAACGGCCCTGCCGCAGCCCCTGTGGCCTCTCGCCTGCCCACCCAGGGAGCAGACATGGGGGCGCTGGCAGTACAGGTCACCTGAGCAGAATGGCCAGACTGGACGTTCCTTTGAGCTCCTTCTCCACCTGGATCAGGTGTCTGCATGGCAACCCTCTTGCTGAGTGAAGACTCTGCCGCCCCACAGCCCAGCAATAGCCCAGCCAGCTCGCTCCGCCCGGAGGCCTACTCCACAGCCGAGGCTGGTCCCCACATTTCCCCATGCCTAGAAGTGCCACAGCCCCAGGCCAGCCTCCTCTGGACCCTGTGGGGCTCCAGCAGGTCAGGTGGGCTTTGAGCCCTAGTGGCCTTCTCCACTGCCCTGTCCTGGACCTTTGGGCTTAGTGCAGCCCTGGCGCCTGCCTGTAGACCACTGCCTGGGTGGCATCACACAGCTTCCCCAGACCCTGGAAGCCCGGGATGGTCCTGGGGACTTGTGTTGGGTGGTGGAAATGGTGCTTCCCCTAACAGGCAGTGGTTGAGGGGACAAAAGGGCAGCATCCACTAGCGCGTGTCCATGGGGGCCCAGAACAGAGCCTCTCTCCTTCCTCCTAGCTTCCTACAGGCCCAGGCTGCTGCGTGGGACCAGGGTCCTCTGTAGCTCTACAGGAGAACAACAATATGCCACAGGTGCCCCCTGGGCCCTGTGTGCCACTGAGACCCTCTGTGTTTCTGGAAAGTGAGCTGGAAACATCAGCCTGTTACATAAGTGAGTCCCCCACACAGGAAAGCGCCCTGCTCACTTTGCTCCCTGCAGCAGGCGCTGTCACCTTGGTTGCTATGGGGCCGGGTGTCTGGGTTGAGTGGGAAACTCAGAGGCCTGGAGGAGGGGCTGCCACGGGGAGCCACGCAGCACAGGAAGCCACAGCACAGCAAGCTGGGCCCAGATCCCCTGTACCTGGGGCAAACAGCACCAGGTGGGAAGGTCCCCAGGACTCAGGCGGGGCAGGTGACATCATTAACAGGTGAGAGCCATCTTGATGATGCGATCACAGGGTATTTTAACAGAGACACCACTGTCTATGAACCAGGTACAGAGCCAACTACACGTCCACACAAACTGCCTGGCTGACACCATCACAGTCATATTGCTAAGAGGGGCCAGCGTGTGGCTCATTTACCCAGAATAGAGCAGCCTTTTAAGAATTTTCAGGTGATCTGTAGAAAATGCGGTGGGCAGTGGTGGGGGCAGAGATAGGAGGAGGGGGCGAGTGTAGAAAAACTCACATGACCCAGCCTCCAAATTCCTTTCTAATTCTCCTTTCAGAAGATCCTTGCTCTTCATGCCCAGCAAACACGCAGATGTTGGGGACACGAGGCCACATTATGTCCGTGGAGCACGTCCCAGCTGTGCACCTGTGGCTGGCACTCCTGTGCCATCCTTGCTCCTGATGCTTCCCAACTGCAGAGGGTGGGAGGCGACACCTGCCACCTGGCAGCTCTGCCCTCCAGCCCTGCTCCCAGAGTGCCAGCGTCCACTGACGTTACCCCAGGCGCTCCTGCCAGGCTCCAGGCTGGCACATTTGTTACCCATGTTCCACTTTACCCAGCTCATTACGGGCTTTGTTTAGAATTCAGAGTGTTTCTCTCAAGTCCTCCTAGGTAGGGACCCAGAGCAAGGTCTCCAGGAAGTGTCCCCCTCCTCTGCCTGTCCCTCCCTTCCCTGCAGCTCCCAAGCATGGCCTGTCTCCCCACAGAATGCCATAGACATGGGGACCCCCAGCGCCTGGGTCTGGGCTCGTGCCTGCTGCCCACTCACTGCCCACCTTGCGGCTTCTCTGTCTTTGCTGCTTTGATCACTGGGTCCTGAGAGCCAACAGGGGCTCTGGGAGAGCAAGGGAGGAGACACGACCTGGGCCACTCATCCTTCCTGCCCTGAACCCCATGCCCCAAGAAGATCAAAAGAAGATGAAGTATAAAAATAAACTTTGTAATAATAAAACAAATCATGACTCCCAGATGGATGGATAGTAGATGGTGAATGAACAGATGAATATAGACACACGGCTGGGAGAGGAGCAGATGTGGACAGACAGGTGAGGAGTCGACACGTGGGAGGCTGGGGGGACAGACAGGTGAGGAGTCGACACGTGGGAGCCTGGGGTGACAGACAGGTGAGGAGTCGACACGTCGGAGGCTGGGGGGACAGACAGGTGAGGAGTCGACACGTGGGAGGCTGGGGGGACAGACAGGTGAGGAGTCGACACGTCGGAGGCTGGGGGGACAGACAGGTGAGGAGTCGACACGTGGGAGCCTGGGGGGACAGACAGGT